>JAYMTB010000582.1:0-13536 GCA_036897585.1 Francoa sonchifolia | reverse complement strand
GATAATGTTGAACATGGAGTGTGACGGGAAAGTAACCACAAGCATGCTTGCAGATATACCTGTGCAAAAAACGAAATAGATTAGTAATCATGGATTGTAGGAAGCAAAGGAGAGAACAAAGAGAGAGTGGATAAACCTGGTGAGAGCTCTGCCAAATTTGCTAGAATGGTCGGTGGGAATCACCATTAAAACAAAAAGCAATCCAAATACCCTGTAGAAGAAACAGTAGCAGATGTAAATGAAAAGGGTTGATAGAAACAGGCAAGGGAAAGGAGAAGAGAGAAGGGAGAACCAACACAAGGGATTTGGAAAGAGGGAGGAAGAGGAGAGAAAGGATGACCAAAGCGACGGTGAAGTGGATGCCGCCCATCCATATCGCTATCGCGAGTATGCTGTGTAATATGTTGGAGGAGTATTCCTCCCTTCCGCTAAAGACTCTGGAGTCCTCATCCTCATCCTCGGACATCCGCTGCTCATCCATCGCCAAGGCTATTAGCTACTAATTATCACTATTACAATTCAAAAATGGCATAGATCACAGACCATCAACATCCACATGATTCATGAACACGGTCAGACACTCCTGCACGAAACTAGGATAATATTTAAGGACAAGTCAAACCGTTGCCCCACATTGAAGTGAGAGAGAGATTTGTGTGCACCACTTGCCCTTGTCCGCTTGTAAACTTTTAATGGTAGATATAAATTTTTGAGTTAATCGATAGTCAATATGAGGTTTAATAATTCATGGTAGATGTACGTATTATTTATTTTTTTGAGTCAAATCGATAGTTCATCAATTCATTTAACATTCACAGTATTGATTGTTACATAATTTACAAAGATTCATCCTTCATGTCTTGCTCTTCTGCTATCTTGTTAGCAGCTTCAACTGATAGGAACCACAACAATGGCTGACAAAGAATAAAATTCAAAATTTACACAAATTTGGGAGAACAACATATAGATGTAGGAATACCAGTAAAAACAAAGAGTCTGAGCAAGGGAGCATAAAACACACTGTCTGGTTCACATTCTCAAATATAGAACCTATCTGCAATGCAATCATGATGAGTTTCAATGTTCATCAATTACTCCTATCTGCACATCAAAGGAAAGGATTAAACAAAGAAGGAAATTTCGAAGCTCTACTGCAATTCCAATGGGCTATCCTTTCCTTCATCCTGAGCCCAAGGAGGGGTTCCTTTGAATCTGGTTTTGCCCAAGAGGGTATTGTTTCTGAATCTGGATGGCTGATTCCTTCTTCTTCCAATGGGTGCATCCAGAATCCTCTGTCCGTGTCTGAGGCCTAAAGGGTTGAAGATGCCATATCTATTATGCTGCTTAGCAAGTGTCCAAGGCTATACATCTTTGCAGAGATAAAATGATATGTGTTTTACTCAGCCAATGGCAATGACATTCTGTAAAGTCTATCATCAATTTAACTTTGTTTGCTTCCTTTTTGATTAATGCAATAATTCCAGATCCTAATTTTGCTTTAACAGGGAAAAAAGAGATGCAGATATCCATGTGCAGCAAAGATACAAAACAACAGTGGGGGCTTTCTTTTCAATCAAAAGGCAAAATAATGCTCTTAAAAGATATCCGAAGTGACAAAAGGCAATGAACTAAAGGAGATCTCTTTCTCAAGTCAGTAAAACTGACACATTGGATGATGTCAATAGCAATATGTCATCATCATCCAAATGCAATATGCCCTTATTGTAACATACAAGTAACCTCCATCCCAACTATTTGTCTATTTTTTTAAGTTGGTGTTTATTTGACTAATCTATTTACTTGTCCACTTGTTTGCTTTAATCACTTATTAATCAAAACTTGTTTTTCTGCATACAAACAAGAGCAGGATAAACATGCAGTACTATAATGTATTAATGTGAAGGAAGAAATGCCCCATTTCCTATATTCTCCTTCTTCAGAAAACCATAGTTAGAAAGAGATGGTAATGGATCAAGGTCCAATCATCTTCTGTATTCTTATTCTGCTGCTCACGTCCATTCTCCCCCATGTCCATGTTCACGCCCAGAACCTTCAATTATCCCAACACCTTTTCGGCCCTTTTAACAGCTCTTACTACTCCATCTTCGCAGTCAACCCCCCCGCCACCATCAGCAACGATGCCCTTCAAATTACTCCCGATTCCGCCGGCAATTTCACTCTCACCAACAAGTCCGGCCGAGTCTTGTTTGATCACCCTTTCAAGCTCTGGGATGGCAACTCTGCAAGGCCAAGTCTTGCTAGCTTCAATTCCACTATGCGCATCAACATCTTTCGTATGAGCAACTCTTCTGCTCCTGGTGAAGGCTTCGCTTTCATCATCGCACCTGATTTGGATGTCCCACTTGCCAGCCACGGCCAGTACCTGGGTTTGACCAATTCCACCACCGATGGGAATTCCTCCAACCACCTTGTCGCTGTGGAGCTCGACACCTTTAAGCAGGATTTCGATCCCGACGACAACCATATGGGTCTTGACATTAACAGTGTTAGATCTACACAGACAGTGTCATTATCCGAATACGGCATTGAAATAGCGCCGGCGGAAGCGACAATCTACATAGTGTGGATCCAGTACGAGGGTGGAAGCAAGGTGCTGGACGTGTACATGGCCAAGGAAGGCCAACCCAAGCCCATCAATCCAATGCTCACTGCGAATCTTGATCTCAGCACTGTTGTAAAACAGCACTCCTACTTTGGGTTCGCTGCATCCACTGGAAACAACATCCAGCTAAATTGCGTGCTGGGATGGAATCTGACGGTACAGATTCTACCAGAGGATAAGGATAGCAAGGCGGTGAAGATTGGTGTGGGGGTCGGAGTGCCGGTGTTTGTACTGGTGGTAATTGGGGCGACGGGATTGACATATTATATGAGGAAGAAGCGAGGGGCGGCTTCGGACCCAAATATACTGGGCGCGCTGAAGAGCCTGCCGGGGATGCCAAGGGAGTTCCGATTCAGGGATTTGAAGAAGGCCACCAACAAATTTGACGACAAGTACAAGCTTGGTGAAGGTGGTTATGGTGTGGTCTACAAAGGAATGCTGCCGAATGAAAAGGTGGAAATTGCAGTCAAAAAGTTCTCCAGAGACAGTATTAAGGGGAAAGACGATTTCTTGTCTGAGCTTACCATTATCAACCGTCTCCGCCACAAACATCTCGTCCGATTACTAGGTAATAAATAATCAACCCTTTGTTTCTTCTATCATCATAATGGAATTGGATGCCCTTCAAATCAAAAATCATATTTTTCTTAGTTATGTTTTTGGATGAGAAGAGAACATTCATTAGTCATTGAAGTGCAATGATCAAACCCATTATGCGATTGACTTTGAATGGTTGCTGGTGGCTGTAACATCATCAGTTGGAGGTTCAATCTAGGGAATCTTTTAAACTCCTTCCTTAAACCTACCCAGATTGAGTTCAACCAACCATGGCAGGTCCTTGAACTAGGAATCTTAGCATATGATTTTCTCATGGATGGTTTACAGAATTCACCATTACTATTATTTGTTGTGCACCAATTTCTGACTTGTCATTATGGACTGCACTCAGGGTGGTGTCACAAGAACGGTATGCTACTTCTAGTGTATGACTATATGCCCAATGGTAGCTTGGACAGGCACATTTTCTGTGGCCCAAGTAAGACTACATTGGGATGGAATTTGAGGTACAAGATCATATCAGGAGTAGCATCAGCGTTACACTACCTTCACAACGAGTACGATCAGACTGTGGTTCACCGTGATCTCAAGGCCAGCAACATTATGCTGGATGCCAACTTCAATGCCAGGTTAGGTGATTTTGGACTGGCCCGTGCCATAGACAACGAGAAAACATCGTACGCAGAGCTTGACGGAGTTCCAGGAACCATGGGGTACATTGCTCCAGAGTGCCTCCACACTGGTAAGGCAAGCCGTGAGTCTGATGTTTATGGATTTGGGGCAGTTGTGTTGGAGGTGGTTTGTGGACAGCGTCCTTGGTCCAAGATTGGGGAATATCAGTTGGTGGATTGGGTTTGGAGTCTGCATAGGGAGGGCAGAATACTTGAGGCGGTGGACGAGAGATTGGGCAAGGATTACATAACTGAGGAGGCTAAGAGACTGCTGCTACTTGGGTTGGCATGTTCGCATCCGATTGCAAAAGACAGGCCCAAAACGCAGGGTATAGTGCAGATATTATCTGGGTCTGTGGAAGTTTCATTCGTACCACCTTTTAAGCCGGCATTCGTGTGGCCTTCTTCAATGGGACCAATAGAGGGACAAGATGGCAATACAGATACAACACCCATTACATCTTCCCAATATGGATCGGGATGGAGCCCACTGTACATGAGCACAGAAAGCAATTTGAGATACAGCGATAGTTCCTCCCTCGTGTAGACCTATATATTATACGAATACGATGTGTAATTCAAGTGGTGGCATGTTGTGATTCTTCTAATGTAATTTTGTTTGATTGTTTAGTAAGTGGGTTGCATTGCTTGTGTACAAACAGACATCTCCAGCAATATGCTTTAATTCATCTGATAAGTCAAACAATTGCTTTAAGTTGTAGTCGGAGGCCATTGATAACATAAACATGTAGGTGACTGAAATTTCACTGAAGAACCAATTATTAGTAACACTTGTACACATGCATAAGCTAAGCAATTTATAAATATGTAGATATATACACCACCAATCCAACTATACAAATCAAATCCCCTCTAAGTCTAAGTCAATAATACATCACCCTCCAACCACAGAACAATATTGAAACAAGGTCATTGAGACCATGTAAGATAATAATATCTGAGACAACTAAATCAATCTACTAATCCAATGTCGTTGATATTGCTGGATTCATAGCTCGCTCGCGTATACCCAAAACTCTGCGTGGAAGTCTGCAAGATCCACAATTTCGGTCAGAATACTTGCACCTTGAGATATATGAAACGTAAATTTTACAGGGAATGACGGCCATCTGTCTTGTCTCTAGCTGGTCGTTCTTCCTGAATATCTTCAAGATCTTCATCATCCCCCCTCCGACCTGCCTGCTCCTTCCAATATGCAACTAACTTCTTTAAACGAGCAACCTCCTTTGAAGAAACATTTTTGCTTGGATCGTTTACAATGGACCGAACTCTAGATGCATAGCTGAATTAACAGACACAATATTAGAACATATAACTTTTCACATTTACGTAGCTGTGTAAGTGCCAAGTTAGATGTTTCTAAATGCTAAGGCTAGAGCTGACTAGAAAGTACACACCAATTCTCACTAAGTTAATTATTACCACAAGAGTCAGTAAATACATACCTATCCTGCTTGACAATTACGGTCAGAATTACATGCTTCAACATTGAAGGGGTTCAAACAGTTCAATTTCAAGAAGAGAAAAAAACGTAACTAAGTCTAAGTGCAATACATACTACTAGTGTTTTGTCTTGGTTCAAAAAATACTTAACCCGATAATAACACTTGGCTGGATCTCTGGGACATAAAAGATGACATTAGTTTGAAAATACAATTATGTAACTGGCTTTACTTATATTGATGGTTAGCCTATTTGGAGGCTTATCATCCCAATTTGACTACAGTTATGACTCTGAAAAAGAAAAACAGAAAAAACAGCGAAAAAAGGTAGAAAAACATACGTTAGAGAATTGTATGTCTCATCCAGGTTTGATTCGGCTGGAGATACGTTTACAAACATGAGAGTTTTCGCATTACCACCAAGTGAATCACTCATAAGCATTGTTAACTTATGGTTCCTATAAGGTATGTGTTGACCACCAGAAGATAAAGCACTAATAACATCCCCAAGTGCCGAAAGTGATTTGTTGATGCTTTGAGCTTCCTTAAGTTGACTACCTGAAGAGCCCGATTTCTTCACTCTTTCTGAACCAGCGAGGTCCACAAAACTTAACTGCAGATAAGATTAATTGTCACAATAAAAATTGCAGATCTAGTGTGCTTTGCCATCAATGAGAGAACATGATAAACATATATGCACAACCTAATTCATTTCCAATAGCCAATGTGTATAGAAACATATCTCATGATTTAGTCAAGACTATTTTGAGGCTGCTGATGATGATACCTTTCCTCGTGCAACAGATTGAGTTTGAAGATTAGTACTTTCAATAACAATAGAAAGTATGAGATGTGATCTCGAACTTTCTTCATTCATTTGAGTCCCTGCCGTATGCCGTTGTTCAGATCCTCTTTGAATAATAGTTTTTAATTCCTCCAATGTTGAGATTGATACAACTGTCACATTTTCCACAGATACCATGCCCTAAAATAACAAATCAACTATATATAAAGAGCAATCCCTTAATGAATACATTCAATAAAAAAGTTGAAGTTTAATAACATAAAAATACTAAACAACTTAATACTTAATAGCTCTTCACATAAAACTAGCAAATTAAGAATTAATAAACACCTTGGTATCTTTCTTAATGTCCAATTTCTGACGCTTTGCATTCTTTGGCAATAGAAGATCTACAAGTGTATCTTGATACAGTTCCACCATATATGCCTGCATCAATATTTGATCAAATTTTTTTATTGAGTTCACATGTACTATATACACAGTTGATTGACTAATTCATACAACACCACAGAAATAACAAAAAAAGGGTTAAGCAAATTAATGGAAGTATAAAAAGAGCAACATGGTATAATTCTTACCACCATCAAATGCAACAAGCTGAGTGTAAGTTATGGTTGATTAGAAGTAATTACCTTTAGTGAAAATGAAAGCTTGTTGCTATCTCGTCTTAAAATTTTGAAAAGTTCTGCAGTTGCCCGTGGTGTAAGTCCAGGATTATTCTCAGATCCATATATTGTAAATGTCTTTCCAGAACCAGTTTGACCATATGCAAATATGCACACATTATACCCATCAACAGCAGATTGCACCAAATGCTACATGAGAATAACCAGCAGATTAGGCAGAATTATGGGTTAGACCATCCAATGAGTTGATAATTTGCTAAAGTAACCAAAATTACCTTTGTATCTTCAAACACCTCATCTTGGGTGGCACTGCCATCATACACACGATCGTACATATGCTGCTTCGCTTTGTCATCTTTCCAAAAATGCTCCACTGTGAACTCATCTATACTTGCAAGAACATCTCTTTCTTTTTGAACAATCTCTTTTCCATTAAGAGGCCTTAATCGACAGTAAACTCTGATCTTTCCTTTCATATCTGAAATGATAATAAATAATTAATAGTTATGAAAAATTGTATACTAACAGTTATTTATTACAGAGCACTGTTTAAAATTGTGCAATGCCAACCTTCTATAGTATTAAAGTAACGTTTCCTTAAAACTTGTTCTTCCTTATAAAGCATTTCAAACTCTGCTAGCTGTGCTCCTTGCATCTTCAAAATGGCAGCAGTTTGCTCATTTTTTCTATCAATATCCTAAAAGCAAGCAAGCAAGCACATTTTAGGCATATCACTTAGAATTTAGGACACTGATAAAT
The DNA here is from genome assembly GCA_036897585.1 of Francoa sonchifolia. Lineage (NCBI taxonomy): Eukaryota > Viridiplantae > Streptophyta > Magnoliopsida > Geraniales > Francoaceae > Francoa > Francoa sonchifolia. The sequence goes on along the minus strand of JAYMTB010000582.1, from coordinate 6,031 downwards.
AATTAGATAGAATTAAAGTAAGCGTAGCACACCAAGGCTTAAATTTGGAATCTATAATCAAAGTAAATACTGAAAATGAAGTATCAACAAAAAGATCATTACCTCTTTCATTTCTCTCAATTCCTCTAATTCCTTTAGATTAACCTGTAATACAGCCAGATCAGAGTTCCTACTTGCAAGAGTTGACTCAAGAACCACCAACTCTGAAGCTACCCCTTCCAGCTTCTTTTCTAGTTCAGATACACGCAGCTTTAAGGTTTTTCTTTCTTGCTCAAAGATTTTCGCTAGTGAAGCCATCTGCATTTAATAACCACGGTATACATCCATTTCTTAATCATGTAATAATGACTAAGGTACATACAACAAAATTCAAGAGTTTAAAGCTTATACCTCATCATCTTTCTTCTTTTCAAGTTTTGAAATCCTTTGTTCCAACAACAACTTCTCACTTAATATGCTCTTTGTATTTTCCTCTGCCACTTGCAACTCCTCGTTACGAAGTTTGACCTCAGCTTGGAGTTTGCGGAGCACCTTTGTTACATTTCATCCACAATGCAAAGTTATTCATCCATCCCATATAAGCCCACTTAAACGTGTGAATTTACCCCAAAAAAAAAAAAATAGACAACAAAATATATAAGGATAACACTCATTGGCATCTAAACTTGCCTGGTTATCTTTTTCAACCACATCCTTTTTGCCATTGTTATCAGATGCTAGATTACTTAACTCAATTAACCTCACTTCCATGTTCCTCTTCTCTTGCTGTGCAACCTAAAATATTTCAAAACCAACACCAGTATAAATGAAGTATTACTCAATGGAGGCTGATTCCACAATGATAATGTTAACTAACATGAAGGGCCTTGTCTTTTTCGTTGTACAATGATCTGAGTCTATCAAGAGCACTCGTAACTTCTGCCAAGTTTTGCTTCTCATGTTCAAAGGAATATTTCAACCCATCTATCTCTTCTTGCATTGTCACTTCTTGTTGTTGCTTTTCTTGTAATTCTTCTAGCAACTACATCCAATGGAAGCCCAGGATTTCATTTCAGGATGGACAAAACATGATGATACACAAAAAAGTAATTGATTTATGAAACTTAAATAAAAACAAAAATTGGTTTAACAGAATGTTATTGACACAAACTGAATTTATTAAATTAGTTTTATTTTTTGTAAATTTACATGGAGGCTTACTTTAGTAATGTTTTTTTGAGATTCGTCGATAGCTTTAGACAATTCCTGAACACGTTTCTCGTACACCTCAACATTGGGTGGCTTAAAATTGTTAGATAGATCTCCATTTATTGAACCACTAGCCGCAGATCGCGCTTTAGAGTACCGGCGTAGCATGACATCATTGATGTGTGTCTGGAGTGCAACACAAATTTCTTCTCCCTGCATCGTAGAAATTGTGTCAATGACAGAAAAATCTAAAAGACCATACCAATCCGTAGGCTACTATCCCTTCCAGATATCTGTGCATGGCAGTGAAGCTTGCTAAAGATGATGTCCACGGTCTACCAAATTCTAGATTTTTGTTTGGTGTAGTTTTTTGGCTTTGTTGGAGGCATGTTCATTCTCTATTAGCTTGCAGCCTTTCAGAAAGGATATGCCTCCTTTCAGTGTTGTTTGCTGTTAAGAACTGGTTCTCTGGTTCTCCCCATTTGATCAATAAATTTTTGTCTAAGCCATTTTTCCCAAAAAAACAAAAAATATATACATATTAAAGTAAAAGACAATTTTGACCTGCTTGGTTTCAAACTGGAATATGTGAAGAACGCCAGCAACTCTCATCTTGAAAAACACAGCAGTATTGCTACTACCAAATTGCATTATGTCTCTTAACTCAGCAGAATGTAAATATTCCTTAGGAACTGGCCTGAAAAAATGAATCTACATACAAATAGAAGATTAATGTGAAGGTTGGAAATATAAAAAAGTTTGTATATTTAGGGCTCACCCCACGTTTATTAATTCCCAAAATAATCCTTCCTGGCAAAAGTCCAATGGGATCATCAATCTTGCGGACACTGAAGAACACTGAATTTCCATAAGGAAGTATCCTCAATATTCGCAAAAATTGTTGTCTTGCATCATCTTTCGTTAGATGTTCCTATAGGGAAATAGAAGTATCTATAAGAAGATATCAACAGTTAATTTCTATGAGCTGTTTATCTACCAGAAGCGAGAGTTGAGTAATATTGCAGTTAGGCTGCTGGTGGCAAACACTACTTATAAGACCACATTCAATTTTCATGACGACAGACGTTAATCTTTTTCAAAAAGGCAACATTTCTTAGGTATAACGGGAGAACAAACATACTAGTTTAAAAACAAAAGATAAATATACGAAAAACTTACACAAACACTGAAAGTAATGATATAATTAATAGTAAAACCAACCAAAATCAGAGGAAAAAACATAACTACAAACCACCTTTTCCAAACCAAGTTCATGATCAAGGACATCTAGAATTTGGGTTTTACCATTAAGCGATAACGAGAAAGAATGTCCAACTCCCATTCTCTCTTTGCTTGAGTGATAGCAATTTGTCTAGGCAGGAATCGTTCTAGAAGCGAATTCCAATCACTGAAAAAGATTACATCAACAAACTTTAATGACATATTGAATATTTTTAGATAGAAGTCCAGTTATCAGAAAACATGTATGCTAAACATGAGAAAAAAAGTACAGGAACTAGAAACAGGAAAATATAATAAAGAAGAAAGTAGCAAAGCACTAACGTGCATGATTCAGGGCTACCAACAAACCCGATCTCAACCAAGATTTGCAATGCAGAAAGTTGTGCAGCATCATCCATACCAACAGGATAATTGCCCAATATGTAATCATGTTGCAACTGCAAAAATATAACTAGGCATCACCAAATCTAGAAGTTAATTTCAACCCTGACTAGTATGATTGGCACAGAATACCAAGTAATAAGAATAGTAAGTATTTAAAGCTTCCCACGGTACTCAAGTCTCCAAACCATGGATTAAAGAAAATCAAAATACAGAGACACAAGATTACATACTTGAACATAGGACAACTGCATAAACATTGGGTCTGTTATGGCTTCATCTGACTCTCGAAATAGCTTTTTCTTGAATGTCAGTTTGCAATGCAAAATTTCTCCTTTACTTCGATCCTTTGCTACCTTGAATTCCGCCAGCAGATCCCCAATATATTTGTTATCATCCAACCCAATATACTCCTCTATATTACAACAAAGTAAAAATTAAATAAATATCTAATGGATCTCAGTTTGGGACAGAATCAAGAAGGAAAATAATAAGTACCATTTCCAGGATCAGGTGATTTAGAACCAGTAACAACTTTACGACACTCAAACAAACTGAAGCTAGAGTAGGTTGACAAATTAATTATCCCTGCAAGTTCCTGATGCGGATATGAAGTTAATTAGTAATATCAAATGTTTAAACATGAGAAAGATCTTAATTTTTTTTCCATGGGATATGATATTAACTTCAATACATTTGCACAAAAGTACCTCAACCGCATCCGCTACTGTTGTTGCCATGTCGTACGCAATCTCTTCAAAAGTTTCATCCAAGAAAAAAACTATAGTTGTAAGCTTTCTGCCAGTTAAAAGAGCTTCAATGTCCTCACGCCCTGGTATTGTATGCCTGGGACCAGCCTTAACAGAACGCTTCAAAGCGTTCAGTGTATTCAAGGCAAGGTTTTGGACCTCGGAATCTGTATTAGAACCATGTGCTGCATTATGAACATACTCTGTCAGATATCCACCAATGTCCTTGCTAGGTGGCATGGAGGATGCAAGCAAATACATTAGCTCCCAGGCTTTGATCAAGTATTGCCTGTAATAGCAAAGTCAACTAAGATATTGGGATCAAGCAAAGAATGGTTACAAGCAAACATGGAAAATAAAGAAGACATAACATATACATACCTATCTGGATTATTTCTTGTTTGTTTTGAAATCTGAACAAAAATTTCGTCTCGTAGCTCAGAACATTTCAAGGTTTGCTTGTATAGCTTTCCAACCAGCTCAATCCTTTCATCTAAGCTTGCCAGAGTCACTCGGTCCGAGGAATCAATTCCCATGTACTTCAGAATTACCAGGAAAAGTTTTGTTGCCCGGCTTACCAATTCACTATTTATTTTAAGTAATGAAGTCGGTATAGGATCCTGTAAAAGTTGTAAAATAGTTATTCATGAGTCCACTGCTTAAAATAGAACATCCGTCCGGAACAAAGGATGGTGTCACCTTTTGAAAACACAGCATATCCTCAAATGTGAATTTTTCCCGAACTTGAGGACCAACAGATCTTTTAGAAAAAAACCCACGTTTTCCAGCAGATTGGATCTGTTTCTGCATCAGCCTTAAGAACCCCTCAACCTGCACACAAGAATGACATATGATATTACCCACTGACCTACAAAAGTAGTGTTGCTAGAAGATGCATATCCCCCACCTGGAACTTATCAATCAATGGTACAGCACCAGCAAGTTCGGCGGGAATTGACATTGACAAAGTTGAAGGTGTACTGCAATATACGGGAATAGAGAAAAACAAAGAGCAGAGATCAGAGATGCGAGGAAAGTAAAGAAAACGAAAAAGAAGAAGCACATTACATGTGAATGTAAATCTAAAAAGTAAGGTGTAGATTAATGAGCTAAAGAAGAGTAAGGCGTAGGACTTACGGGGGAGCGAAAGTGGAACCATCACTGTCATATCCATCCCCGTTGGAAATAGAAGAAGCAGCGCGGTGCAAAGGACTTTGGTCGGTAGCAGTGATAGAGGTAAAAGAAGACCTGCTGGTTCTAACACTTTGGGCCATGGATGGCGGCATATCAATTGTCATTTCACAAAACCCACCTGATAAATCAATAAAAGATTTGAAATAAGAGAAAAAAATAGGAAATCGGAGCGAGGAATAAGATTGAATGGCAAAGAGGGATAGATAGATCCAAGGAAAAAGGAAATGGAAATAGAAGAAGAAGCAAAAGAGTAGGTGGGGAGAGGGATCTGAAGTCAGGAAGACATGGAATCAGCAGTGGTGGGGAAGAAGAAGAAGAGGAAGAGTAAGGTGAAGGTCACGAGACTGATATATAAATGATTAATGTTTGGCTTTGGCTAAGATGGATAAAACCAAGAGCTTTTACTTTTGGTTTGGGTTTGGGTAGAAATGGGAAATGAATATAGGTGTGGACTGGGATAGCTTTCCTTTCTTTTGCCTCTTTGGAGTAGAAGACAGCAGCACAGCAGCACAGCAGCACTGCAGCACAGCAGCACAGCAACACAGCAACACAGCAACACAAACACAGCAACACAAACACAGCAGCACAGCAACAGCTTCCAATAGTTTATGAAGACAATACAAGAAAAGGGGCTTCTAAGACAAAGTAAGGTTGAGGGTGAGGACCACAATAAGTTAAGAAAAAGTTGAAAAGGGGGGGAAGAGGAATCCACTGTCTCACATGCATCTTATCATTATTCATTCGTTGCATTTGTATTAGGGCCTCCTAATTCCTAATTCATTATGATTTAGGTTTAACTTTAAGGACACAGGGTAAGGGTATTTTATTAAATGATGATCAATTCTATATTAATATTAATACACAGGACATGGGCAAATGCCGTCCCAGCCGGCTCCAAAAGGTGGAATAGGTATTCGGGTGATATTAAATAAAATCACGAAAGTTAAGCAGCAGCAGCAGCAGCATTTAATTAAATAATAGTAGTTGTGTGCAGTAGCAGAGATGATTGATTTTAACACCAAATGTCAATCAATATGGACACCTAAAAACTTTATCATTTCATTTCATTCAATTTTTTGGTCTTTTACCATCAATATATTCAATTCAATTGGAAGGGTATTATTAACATATAACATTTTTACAACCTGGCTAAATAATAATACAACACACTTGTGCTTCTGCTTCTGCTTCTGCTTGTGCTTGTGTTTCTGCATTCACTCATATATCATCATAATACCTCCTTTTCAAGTTTCAACACTGCCATGAAGGCTTCTTGA
>JAYMTB010000581.1:0-13556 GCA_036897585.1 Francoa sonchifolia | reverse complement strand
TATGCCTGCTGTTATCAAGAACCAAATGGAAGTGTGGAATGAGACATAGGCTTTGATAGTGTAGCCTTCTAGCTTGTACCTTCAAAGAGGAACTTTGGTATGTGGCCTGCGAAGACATTAGTTCCCACTAAAGCTTTCTTCCAACTTTGCAGAATCACTCCAACATACATTTGTGATTCTCTGGTGTACACATTTACATGAATGTTAGATATCTAGTTGATAGACAAGGATACAAATATTTTTGACAAACTAATGATTATTTAGTTTATTCGTTCTCTCTTCAAATTTTGGTTTAGAAAAATTATATTATAAAGTTTATGAGAGAGAGAGAGAGAACACCTTTTCCACCATGCAGGGAAGAATATTGCCAAGTAATATGAGAAAAACACCAACGAACAAGTGAGCATCCATGAATCTTCTACTTGATAGACAACTGCACCAGTTAAAGGACAGCTACGCAATTCCCTACAACACTATCGGCTGCTAAAAGTATGCCCATCCTGGAATTTCCATTGAAATGTCTAGGAAAAAGGTAGCATATGCATGATTTGTGGGGGAAATTAATAGAACAATTAAATATGAAAGGATGTGTGGTGTAGCTCATTGTCTACACAATTCTGAGCTTCTTGCATTCTGTGTTGATTGTCCAGGCCACTAAGAATGATTAATAGAGCAGAATAACAAGTTCTCCATCAAAACAAGTCCTAATAGAGTGAGCATCAGCCATGCGTCAGCCACCCACACGAACAAGCAAATGCATAACTGACTGAATACAACCAACACACGCACACATGGATTAGAACAGGTGGTTCTATGTTGTCAAATGCATTTAATATCACATTTCTCAGTTTTATTTGCATTCTCTGAGTCTAACTGCCCAGGTTACAACCTAAGTATGTAAGTCCTCGTAAAAGCTTCACGCATGAAAACCTGTAAAAAGAAAATTAACTGCGAGATTTGAAGTGCAAAACAGAACTGTATTTATGATTGCCTAACAGTCAAACTGTTAGGCTTCACAAAGTAAATGTGGATAATACAAAAGGTGTCATATGAGTAATAGAAGAAGTTACACCACGCACACAGTCTTAAACTCTTTATTTTGTTGACCCAAAGGATGCCGAGCACTTTCTGCCAGTCCTAAATTTTAAAATCACAGCATCAGGTAACATGAGTGTACTAATATCTTTTATACCATATCTGAAGATGAAAATTTTATAATCTCCTATCTTGGAATCTCTGCAGCAAGCTTGATTTGTATTTCTGGACTTCAGCATTCTCAATTGAATCAGGGGTAGATCTTATTACCGAGATAGCTCCAGCATGGTACAAAGCTCCAAGAGCTCCATCTGCAATATTAAAAATGAGTTAAGAAACAAAAAGGGAAAAAGATAAGAACTGGTAACAATGTCTTTGAAGGGAACCAACAAAGCTAGTCTTAAAACTGAATCCTTATGAAGATCAAAAGCCCTTCTTCAGTGACAATGCGATGTTCTCATGGTGGGACATTAAGAGGTATATCATTTTTTTAGGTTAGTTGCCATATATTCTCTCTCCCAAGTTTATAGGAAAAAACCTTACACTTTCAATGTGATCGGTAAACCTCCTACCCTTTTGATTGAACCAATTAATCCCTTCAACCAAAAATGATGTTTACATTAAAAAAAATGATAGTTTCTCCACGTCAATTGACTTGACTCTCCGTTTTACCTCGGAGTACCCATGTTGAACAATTTGTCTAACTCCTCCACTATATTGGGTATGGTTTCCAGACAGCTAAGTCTAATGGAAAATCTTCACGGTTCCAAACATACCATTCACTACTAGAGGAGTTCACGTAATATAGTGTGGAATTCTCACATGACTTAAACTAGGATTTCCTATGTATTTATTTATATGTTTCCTAAATTATAGTTATTCAGTTTCCTAGTTTAGGTGGATCTGATAAGGCTGTAAATTAGCATCCCTTAGTTTATGGAGGATCTTCCTCACTGCAGATTAGTCCTATATATGTACCTATTCTTATTTGAGTAAAGTAAGAAGATAATTTCTCTCAATTCTTCATATAGGTCAGCATAAACACGATTAGTGAACTAACTTGAGGCTTAAGTGCTCTTTCAGTGCTTTCCATTCCATCAACAAACTTCCAAAGAAAATTTGGACAACCAATTTGTTCAAATTATTATTAACATGGTTCCTCGTTCCAGAGTTAGGTTAGAGGACATGTCAATATAAGAAGCATTAGGGTCAGTGTAGTATTGCTTATATATTACTTGTTTCTGCTTATATTTTTCTAAAGCTAGTGTTTCTGTGGTCAATATTATTAGAAGCACCATTTGTAACCTGTTTATGCTTTATACTTTTTAAAAGGCAACAAGAGAGTTGCTTTAAAAAACAACTGCTGTTTTTTTTGTTATAAAATAAGTTAGCCTCGTTTTGGTTACTTTTAATCATTTACGCACTTCTACCAAATTTATCAAATACTTTATGACTTAAGTAACAGATTTTAAAATTTAGTTACCAATTATATTTTGCCAACAGTTTCTCAAAGAGAGTTTTCCCATCAATCTTTAAAAAACATTTCAAGAATACAAACTGCCCTTAGCTTGTCACTTACACAATTATTTGGGTGAAAGAGCTCTACTTGATACAAGTGAAAGTGCATGGGGTTAACTATTCAAACTGAAAGTGGCGAGAATATTTGAAACCTGGGGTAAAGCAGAAGGGAATATTTTGTATTTGTTAGAGCATGATATACATATTGGGCACAATCCTAATAAGCTTTTGGGTCAATCGGAAATTCAATATAGTATCAAAGTCAGTTTACCCAGAGGTCTCAAGTTCGAGCATGGGAAACCCCCCGTTTAAAAAATAAGTGCAAGGTAAGAGGTGGGCTTGCGCTAGTATTCACGTGTAGAGCCCGTTAAAATGAAGTTGGCCTACACGTGAAGGGGAGTGTTTGAGCATAATATATATATTGGGTCCATTACCTATCAGGTTATAAGCTTTTTGGTCAATTAGTAGTTCAACAGCAGTTAACCCTTCCTTTTTTCCCAAGTGCTACAGTATTGGGTATCACCTAAGGTCTTACAATGCTTACTTTTCATTTCATTTTTTTACTACTTCAGCATAATTTTGTTGATGACCAATAAGATAAGTCCAGTGGTCTCCCAAAACTACACCAGACAGCAAGAAAACTTAAAGAGAAACTTGTGATGAAGTATCCAAATCTTGTGAAGTACAACTACATATTTCATACTTGTTAAACCGTAACTTTTAGATAAGCTTAAGCTTTCACTAAGTTGTTTGGGATATGATTTTTTATGCTCCTCTCTGCATTAATGATCAATTTTAAAAAAAAAAAATCAAAAAGATAAGATCTCACTTTTCTATCAATAAACACGAAGGGTAGAATAGGCTAAGTTACAGAAGCATAAAGGCGATCATTCATAGTTATCGAAATAAATAATAAAGAATATATAGAGATCCGACCTGAGTGTGAGAGGGCTGCAAGAGCCTTCAAAGCTTCCTTCCTTGTGCGGTCATCTTTAGCACTCTCCAACATCTTTAGAAGTTCTTCAGCCCCACCAATCTCTACTACTTTCATTCTTCTTTCATCTATGAATTCAAAGGAAAGCATTAGAAGTTCACGTGCACATATGCACCATCTATTCAAATCAAACTTTATTATCGTCCCTGTTCACCTAATTTGATTTTCAATGCTCGCGATTGTAAATAAAAGCGTCACACCAAGTGCACAAGTAAAGAATGATCACATGTCTCATTTTTCAAATACAATTAGTACATTGGAATTTTCCTCTCCTAAGTGAATGGTAAGCAAAACAAAATAAGCACAGTTGAGATTATTAAAGATGTTAGTAATTAATATCTTTTGAATGGACGAAGATAAATTTTAGAAACACTATTGTAGTTCAATGGATAAAATCAGTAAGTGTTGGTGTAACGACCCAAGTTCGGCCCACTGCCCATGCAACCTGTTGAAACAACGCATAGGTCACTGTCTCAAAATGCTTAAACCCAAATTGTTTGATAGTTGGTAAAACCAATCTTATAAACCAAACTTATTTTTCACACTTATCTGATATGAGACGAGATTTAATAGTTGGTGTGATACAACCAAATTAAGGTGATAGAAAACAAACTGTGAAAAACTCATCCATGAACCAACCGAACATAGTTTTGTGACCTTCAATTCACATCTCAACTTAAAGGACCAGGCAATGGTTTCAGAATATAGATGTGTTTGGCTAATGATTTGCTAGAGGTTACTAGAGCATTACAAGTGCTTCTCTAAAAATTATGACAGTGTAAACAATGTCATTGAGTCACAATATTGAATTTTGCTAAGCATATACTACATCTGAAATATATAGATACTAAATTTACCATCTATTGCAAAACGGGCTAATCTAGATGCTCCCATTCTTTTGAATAAGGGATCCTTGACTTGCAAAAGAGACACAGACTGTTGCATCAAATTATCTCCTGGTTAAGAGAACTTTTCAAGGTAAGAATCAGAAAGATAGTAAATAAGTTAGGTAAAGATATTATTTATGGAAACAATCAAGTACCCATGTAAGGGAAAAACTCGTAAGCAACGGCTGTTGCAGTCCCAGCAAAGATCAGTTTCAATAACCATCCAATTTTTCTTTCAGCTTCCTCTTCAAGAGATAGTTCATCTGTGAGAAAAGTGATAAGCAATCTTTTGTCAATAGTCATGAGCATGGGTAAGGAAAACATCATTCCCTTTCTAAAAGGAAAAGTAACTGGGTGCTTTAACTCGAAAAGAACAAATTAAATTCAATATAGGGCTGTTTTAACATCAGATAAAGTGAGATTTAGCCGAGTAAATACTAGAATGCTAAGACAACCATCAAATTAGGACAAATTATAAGTCTTGAAGCCTGTTAATGTCCACTACCAGATTTTAGCATTGTAAATTATTATTCTTTGATTTATCATAATGATATTTTAAGAGTTTCCTTTACTTTAGACTATTTTTATTTACAATTCTCATAGGAGCACAATGAACGATATAAAAACTTTATATTTTAATAGGATTGTTTTACTACACAAACCAACTAAGCTTTACTCCCATGCTAGTTTGGGTCAACAACATGAAGTTTTTTACCCTCTCATGCTTATTTAAGATCATATCTTCTGTTAAAACTGTAGAAGTCAAATTTTTCTTAACTACTTGTATCCATCTAATCTTGGTCGAGCTTTACCTTTCTCAATTCCATACACCCGAAGCAAAATCATTTAATCTTACCGGGCAATGCAAAGGTCTACGCCGAAGGTGTCCAAATCACACTCTTTAGAGCTCTATCACGTGTTCTCTAAATCAATTAAAACCGTAAAAAAAATATTTTTTCAGTCTCTTCACTTATCTATAAGAATATTGCGTCCATGCTAGATTTACTAAGGATAAAACAGAGTTATGGTTTCCTTTCTCAACCTATGTTTAAGGAAATTCTCTGTTTGATCGCATGATTCATAAACTAGATTTTTTCTCCATCAATGTTTTCTATCTTACCCACACTTTTTTCTTGCTCTTCAATCCATCCCCTTTAACATGGACCTTCAAACGCATTGCTTCTAGCTTTATTGTGGCCTAGATAACTTGCTTCCTTTTATAGTTATCATAGGTTTTATCAGTTGTATGTTTATGCAAACTTTTACTTTTAGAGGTATCTTCTTTCAGACCTCCTTATTCTATTACCAATATATCTTTTTTATATGGAGGTCCATATCCTCAAAATTTACTTAGCACCTCTCCAGCCACGATCCCAGTACAATTATTCATTTCATTTCTCATAGTATTAGGTCAGACTTAGAAACCAAGCTCCCATTCTATGTAACATATATTTAAAAGGAGAGAGTTTCTCCTCCATTCAAGTTAAACTATTAAGGTTTGAGGTTCCTATCACCTCCATTTATCTTCCACCACTTAAGGAAAACATATGAACCCACTAATATATATTGCACAACTAAACACTCCTCCTGAATGGCTATACAATCAAGTAGATTATCTTGGTCCCCTTGCCTAAAGAGAAAAGGTTTTATTTGACCAGAGTTGGTGTTGCTGCTAAAGTTATCAATGTAATTTGCACTTTTCTAAAGAAAGGGTTTTCAAGCATTATCATATGATACCGCAACATTAAAGGATTTTTCTCACGTCTCATGTCTCACTCCTCTCTCCAAACTCAAAACCTCTGTGAACCCTTCCATACTTCCATTAGTTCTTCCCACAGTCTCTTTCTATAAACAATTTTTCTCCGCACTGTAATATTTGAGCATCTTCATTAATATCTTTTCCAGAATTTTCTCATAACAAATTCATCATACACAGTAATTATATTTATGATCTCTTCCCCTAAAACTCTTACAAATACAACTTCGTCTCTTGGGTATGCTATATGCCTACTCCATTTCTATTCCTATTATTATGCATTGCCAATTTCAAAAGCATCTGTCCAAAATCTTAAAGCTTCAATAATTAGCTATCAATATTCCAGCTCATAGTCAATTATTTGTATTACCAATCTAATCAAATCCTCATAACGAATTGCATCATATCACTTTGTTTTAATTTAAGAGCATTTTACAGTCTTTTCACACATTTACTTTGTTCATATCATGGAGAATGATCTGGCATAAACCAGCAATGACATGTTTCATGTTTTTGTTCTCTCTTTTTTAAGTCCAATGATATTAAGAACTCAAGTGGACAAAGCCATATAGTTGTAATGGGATAGTAGATTCTCTCCAGTGTCATTGGGCTACATAAAAGAAATAGAAAAACGTTTCCACGCTTCACTTCACAAACATGTGATTATGCTAAACTCGATCCTGAGCCGAGCAGTGTACTAGCAGTTACTGGCAAGATGAGGTTCATCCTACCACAAAATGACAAGCCTCAGTAAGCCCTTAGAATTTTTTCTAAATAATCAAACAATCTACAACCAGTCACATTATTAAACAAAATGAATGATTAACCCGCGTGATTAAACGAAGATGGAAATCAAAAGAGTAACGAAAAAGAATGACCTCTTGTTCCTTTGACTGACGAGGAAATGCGAGATTGCAGATTGTCAGGTTTTATTCTACGCAAATACTGCATAAATTGCACGAAATTTCAAGAAATCAACAGAAAGTAAGTAGGAGAAAAAATTGGCTAGGTTTTACGCCCCAGCATCACAAGAAAATGAAGGAAAGAATAGTAGGAATTACAGAAGTAAGCTGCGCAGCCAACGTACGCATGATGCGAAGTGACGCTTCAAAAAATTGGGTGTGGCTTTCGTTGCTGCCGATGAGCTTCAACAACTACATAAGGCAGATATGTATGTAGCATTTTGAGGCAGAGGGAAAACAAATCCGAGGAGTTCTCGGATTAATGTTTAGATTGTGGAATTGGGAAACCCGCGGTTAGGGGCCCGAACCACCATTTATTCCCCCTGTAACTTTCTCACATTTTAATTTTACCTTTTTTCTTATATTTTCAATTATTATTATTTTTAAACATAATACACTTTTCCTTATTTGTAATTATTCAATAGAAAAATGTTATGAAGAATTTCACCTCAAATTTTCACAACAACAAAGTTCCTTTTGGACTTTTTATATGTTTTTTGTGTTTGGATTTCTGGCAAATAATTTCCAAAAAAACAAAACAGTGAAAAAGAAATTAAAAAATTAAAAAATTCTTAGTTTTTTGGGAAAGTCATTGGAACCGATAATATTAAAAATTGAATTAAGTTCCTTTTTATTTTTATTTACTTAATTAGTTTATTTTTTATTTTTTTATATTAAGTTCTTTTTTAGCAACACAAAAAAAACAATTAGAAAAATTTAATAATATTAAAATTAAAGTAGTTAAATACTCAATATAATTCTAATGATACTTAAATATTTAAGTATGTTTATGTATCATATTTTAATTAGTAAAAAAAATATTTTTCTTTAATATTCAAAACTTTTACCAAATTTTTTAAAGTAATTTATTTTAGTGATTTCTCATAAATATTTTCTTCTATAAAAGAAGTTCGAGCATTAAAATAAAAGATAAAGACAAACAAAAATTAGTGAAACCTAAATCGGTACTCCTAATTGAAATAAACTTACTACTAATAAACTAGTAAATCACCAAACTTTTCCAAAAGCATATAATATAATAGATTTATTAGAGCATGAAATATATATTGGGCTCGTTACTTATAAGTCTAAATTTTTTTATTAATTCATACTTCAACATGGTATCAGATGTTTCGTAAATTTTGGTCGACACAAACTATAAAAAATTCTTAATTATCAATTGCTTTTGTTAAAATATGTAATTGGTGGAAGTCTAAACACAATTTCGAATCTGCCTATTAAAAATTAGAATTATCTAGGATTATCAAGACATATATAAAGTGAGATCCAAGCATCCCATGTAACAAAATTCAAATCATCTATCTCCTCACATGCATTCACTACTTCGTTCGAGATTTGTATTGTTTATTAATTCATCATACATCTTACTCTACAAACACTTTCTTCATTTCCCAATCCTCTTAACAATATAGAAATGAGAAATTTTGATATAAATTGAAACAATCAATATGTAAAATCATTCGATCTGGTTGAAATCCAGCAATCAATTCATATTGAAATCATGATCCGAAAACATAAATAACTTAAATAAGATAATAAATAAATAAATAAATAAATACCGACAGGAACTCTGCAATGTCTAAATCAGTTTATGAACTGAGAAGACGGAAGTTAGAACTCTCTTAAATGTTACATATTGTTGGTTGTGGATTCCCTAAATTCGTTACATATGTTACTATTTATAAAGTTTTCAGTTTGATTAGTTATTCGAATTTGAATTAGTGATAAAGTAAATATTTTCTTAAATGTCTCAAATATTAAGTCAAACATAAATATTTTCTTAATTATCTGGAATACCAATTTAAATATGCTACATATTGTAAAATGATAAATTTTACTATGATATTATATATTTTTTTTCATTTTTTAGCATCTAAAATTTAGAGTCTAACCAATGACACATATTACTTATAAATTTCATGTCACAAGATATTGTTGAAGACTGTGAAATTAGAGTATGAAATTAGTTGTATATTTTGTAATAAGAAAGAATTTAAAGAAATGATGAACTCTGTGGATTCCGAATGAAGGGTTTGCTGAATTAGTATATAGACAAAGTTGACAAGTCACTCTTTCAAAGTAACCATGACTAGCCACCAAAATCCTACTAGAGAAGTACAACTAGTTTCATTTTATTCTACAACATATACATACTTGATGTCGTTTGATCGTGTAATATTGATTATGTCAACATTTAATATGGTTTAGCCGATAATTTAACTCATACCTTATCATATACTATCCAAGCGATCAATGTCTTCCATATTATTTTTTCAGGAAACATGAAAAGGAAGAGCCACCTTGCGTAATCATCATTCCGTGTTCAATGAATATAGACACACAAGTGTAAGCATACAGTAATCTTTTATATCAAGAAGTTCGAGATGTGGAATTTAATTATATAAGTATAAGAAAGTAATGTTTAAGCTTCAGTGAGTAGCAAGATTTGATATAGTTGACATTGCTTCAAAAGCAGTCAAATGTTCCTATACATAATCTAAAGTAGAAAATGAAATGAAAGAAAATGGATGAAGGAAGAGGAAGGGTGGTGAAGTAGATATGAGAGCAAAGTTGGATCCATCAAACACGACCAAAATTCAAACTAGTTTTTACTTGATTATAAACCTTCAAGGGAGTCATGCTTTTTGTCTCCATAACACTAATTACCACATCCATACCTACAAATTTTTCGCACTTACCCACTTCATTTTCTATTCAATTCTCCTTCTTTGCAAACACACAAGATACTAGTGTAATAATAGTTCTTTCTTTACATTGGCCTTAAATCTTTCTAGTATTTTGGCTAATATACTTCACATCCCAAAAAGAACTCTAATGAAATGTGATTCTTTGTATTCAATGGTTGGTTCATTCTTTTTTAGTGGCTAGATATGCAAGAGAGTGAAGGGAAAATAAGGAATATATAAACAAAAATAAAAAAATATGGAAGCATACCAACTACACCATAAACACATGTTCGGACTTCAATTCATGATTAAGACAGAAATTGAATAATAAATTAAACATTACCCCCAAAACAATCCAATGGAATCTTTCTACCAAAGAATTCAACCAAAATACGAAACATTTTCATTTGAAATGAAATCAGTAGAAGTGTTTGGTTCGGTGTACATGGAAGAAGATGACGAGGTAGAAGGAAGAGGAGGAGGTGGTGGCGGCGGAGGTGGAAGCAGAGGAGGTGGTGGAGGTGAAGATGCGGAAACAGAAACAACCCCAGGTGAAAGCAAGGCTAAATGAGAAGAGGGTAAGATATTAGTAGCTTCCCTATATTTATAATTCAGTATTTCAGACCTTACTGCATTAAGTTCAGCTTGTAAACAATGAACTTGTTGTTGCAAGGCTGAAATTGCGCCCATGCACCCATACACTGGGTCTCTTAGTCTCACGTTGGCTTCGTAAACAAGACTGTTGGCAGTGTCAGCTCTTTGGCTCTCTGGTACTTCCTGAATTACACCAAAAAAATCATAAGAAACAACACAAGTATTACTAGATATTCGGTTAGTGTTTGAGTACATTACCATGAGCATCTTTGATACGTTGCTAGCACCAAATACTTTGTGAACGGATGCAAATTTGTGTGGCTCATGAGGAGAGAAATAGGGAGAAAAAGGGCATTCTTGAGCGCATCTACGTCTTAAAAGCTTACAGGCTGCACAAGGAGTAATAGTGTTAAGGGTTCCAGGAGGACCCAACATATGTGTTCTTACCATATGTGAAGAGGCATCTGTTTCTCTCTTGATTTGCTTCCCTATCTCATCAAATCTATTTTTAATAAAGAAGAAGAAACATTCTAGTAAGTATATCATTAGTGTTCCATTACTTGAATGAAGAAAAGGAAGAGATCAATAGGTGTTTTCTTACCTTTCTCTGGACATTCAGGCATGCTATGAGAGTAGAAAGTATATCAGAGAGAGATGAAGAAGAAGAAGAAAACAAAAAGGTAGATAGTTTGGGAGAAAAACTACTTAAAAGGCAAGATATTAATATTATATGATGGAAGTTGGTCAGAGTTTATAAATGAAATACATAGTTTTTGAATCTTGGCAAGTGCGGTGGTACAATGATTCAATTTTATAAATAGTATATCAAATTTTAGTTTATTTAATTTGACACTGTTATTACAATCTTTCTCGCTACAAAAAATATGATATCATCGTCGTCGTGTTATAACCAATATGTATCTGGATTACTTCTGTACAATTTAAAAATAGCTCGTATTAGTTGTAGAGATGACTCTTATTCCATTATTTAGGGATACTCACTAACTGTTCGATTATTATTTATAATGACCCATGTAACCAATTTTGAGTATTGATCCACTGTCTCAAAATATTTAATTTAAGTCATTTAGTGATCACAAAATCCAATTTTATAAAAGGCATATCAAATTCTTTATTATTCATTTGAAAAACTGAGTTACCTTAAATCTACTCAATTCTAACATCAATTTTCTAGACCTTAATCTCTAAGTTCAACTTCCAATCCAAGAGACCCTTCATTATTTTCATATAAATGTGTGTAGTTTGTATTTAGTTAAAATTCCAAAATTCCAAAAGTTCACATTTCCCATCTCAATATCATCCAATTTTAGTTACATTGATTTGTGAGGGATGGAGTAATAGGTACATGTGTTGATATTTGGGACATCTCATCTACCATTAACATTTTGTCTAGAAAGTATAAAAGAAAATGAAACAAAGTGGATTTAGCAGCAGTAAAAGAAGAGTAGTTGGTGAGAGAAGGAGATGTGTAGGTGCATAAGTTTGCTTGGATAGGAAGGAAATAATTAGCATTCAAAATGTATCTTATTGTTTGACCACCCTAACATGTACGCCCCCATTCTTCACTCCTCGTTACACTCAAATCCACAAACACATCTCCTCAATTTACATACTTTTTTATTTCGCTGCATTTTTTTATATATATAAATTATTGACCAGTTTAAAGTTAATATGAAAAATTTAAACTAACTAATTTTGGCATAATCAATTTTTTATGTCCATTCTATCTCACATTTTCATCGGACACTAGAAAAGAGTCATACACGAGCGACACATGCCTTGTATTTTATTTTTTAAAATTAATCTTTTTTAATATTCTTATTTTAAAAGTATTTTTAATATAGTATAAATACTTTTTTTCTTTCATATTTCTCTGTTTATTTCTCTAACAATCCCAAATTTACAATTAAATCTACATTATTAAGTATCAACAATTTTTTTTAATCATTTAATATTACACTAAATTTTCCATAAACTCATTGAAAGTCAAGCGTAAAATAGATGAAATTATTGTAATTTTATTATTGTTTTTCAGCTTAAAATTGTTTTCAACAATTAAATGATTAAAACAAAGTTGTTGATGTTTGATAACGTAGATTTCATGGCAGATTTGTGATTGTTAGAGAAGATAAGAGGACAAAAAACCTTAAAATAAAAATAAAAATAGTTTTAACAGAATACATAAAAATTAAAAGAATAAGGAAATTTTTTTGAAAAAAAGGGCAAAAAATATAATAATAATAATTCATAATTAAATTAATAATTGAAAAATAAATAGAACACAACCCAATGCCCCACTTGTGTGACTTCTAACAAAAATGTGAGACAAAATTGATTCTGCCAAAAGTTTGTTTCGATGGAAAATATTTTGCTAACTTTTTCCATTTTTGTAATTCTGATTTGAAGAAAATATTTTCCTAGCAAAGTAAAAAGTGCAAATTGTGGAAAATATTTTTCTTAACTTTTTGGTAAAAATCATTTTCCAAGATACAACTATAATATTTTAAATTGGAATTAAATTACATTTTACACCAAATTATTATTTTAATTATATGTTTTTGTTTTTAAGTCCTTTAATTTATTTTATATATACATACATATTCTTTAACTTTTTCTACAAATGTTCTAATTTTTTTTTTTTTCAAAATTTAATATTTTATTCTACTTTTTTTCTCAGCTTTTTATTTGTATTATCTTATCTATTATCTTGTCTGAAATTTGTTTTTATTCGTTTCATTTTTCCTTTTCTCTGCAAAAAAAACTAAAAAAACAAATAACTAAATAATTTTTTTTAAAAAGTTAAGGGAAAAACATTTTGCCATTCACTGAAAATATTTTCCAATAGAAAAGATTCTTATCCGAAACAAAAGGAATCTAAGTTAATTACTTAAGGTCTTTAATTGTGTTAAAAAAGAAAAAAAAAAAAATTTAAATACCAAAAGTAACATAGTATTTACTTTATTAGTAAGTAATGCACAACTACTAGTACTACTAACAACACTCTCTCTAATAAGTTTTAAAAGTTTCTCTTCATTGGTTATATATAAAACTAGTAGTGGGCAAAAGGCCGGGCCGGGCCGG
>JAYMTB010000580.1:0-13561 GCA_036897585.1 Francoa sonchifolia | reverse complement strand
AACATCAAATTTCATTTATCTTTTTTGGATTTATCTGCAAACGTGCCATTTTGCATATACTCATGTGACATCTTATACACCCTTAATACCCAGTTTTTGATGTGGATATTGGGGATGGTGAGCCTATTCGGAAGTTGCCCTACAATCGATCAGGTATTTTGTTCTTATGAATGTTTGAAATTTTGCTAAAATTGATACTCTTGTTTCTTTAAAACATTCTTTTTTAATTCCTTTTGCAGGCTTTATTTCACATTATTCATTTTGTTTGTTGAACTTTTATGATTTATTTTTTATTTTTTATTTTTTCAAGTTGGTGATGACTTATCAGTTAAGCATATCAGTTTCAATACACTATCTTAGAATTATTTCTGGATATGATATTTTTCTTTTTGTTTCAAGTCCTGGAATTCTTTTAACCATCCTGGTTTATTATTTTTTGCTTTCTTCATTTCTCCTTTGGATTGTCCTTGCAATCCTCTAGGCCTAAAACTTGTTAACTTTCTCATTGAACTTCTAATTTTTTTTTGAATTTCTGATAACTCAGTTTGTTTTGGCTGCCACATGAATCTTGCATGTTCTTAACCTGATAAATAATAATGAGAATGATGAACCTTTTTCAGATAATCCTTATTCCACTGCTGACAAATGGCTTCTTAAGGAGAATCTTCCTATTTCCTACCGTCAACAAATTGTGGAGTTTATACTCCAGAACTCTGGACAAAAAGACTTTGGGCTTGATTTATCATTTCGTGATCCCTACACTGGCTGTAAGTATAATAGGATGTTGGTGGTATGAACGATAACAACGTTAACGTTAGAGGTGATTGATGAGGTCCATCATCCTAAATCTTTTTCCTTTTCATTTGATTAATGTTTGCTCTTTTCATTTCAGCTAGTGCTTATGTACCAGGGGAACCTTCAATTAAATCTGGTATCTATTGTGCTATCAGAAACTCAATTTCAGTTTTTTATTATTTTCCATGGTTCACTTGTTTTTCAATCTTCATTGTGATCTGCAGAAGATTCTCATGTTTGCTGTTATATTTTCATATTATTGTTTGTAACAGGTAGTTCAACAAACCCTACTTTCAAGCATATCCCTAAGGTATGCTGTTTATAGCTCTTAATATTTAAAGTGATGTATGAGTTAGGAATTTGGGATATATATCTAGGAATTGCATGTGTTAAGTTCCTTGAGTTTTGCTCTAGGATTTGTTGAATGAAGATATTTAGTGTACGTCACTTTCTTTTTTCTTCTATGTTAATAATTTTCCTTTGTAGGAGAGATTTGTTTTGGTAAATCATGTGGCAGGTGGTAATTTTGAACTTCTTTAATTATGTTTGGTTGTAAAAAGAAAATTATAGTAGAAATCAGTTGTTTTATTGTACAGTTAATAATAATGTGTTGTTAGCATCCTTTGTACCTTTTATTTGTTTATATTGTAAGTCCTGAGGCGAAGGCGTATAAGGGGTATTATTTTATAGTAAGTTTCCTCATAGGTTAAAATTGACCAGACCATATGCTACTGGTTCTAGTTTCCACACACGTGACTATTTTATGCAGTGATTTGGTTATGTATATCTGTAGATACTCACCACTCATTCATCTTGGTGCTTTAACCATTTTGTTTCCAGAAAGGGATGCTTGTTTTTGATGCCGCTCAGTTTGATGGTATCCTCAAAAAGATCTCAGAGTTCAACAGTGCTCTACTTTCTGATCCTGTAGGTTCTTTATGTGATTAACATATTTTTTTTCATTTTTTTTTTGCTGTTTTATTTTGTGCTAATTAAATTATGACTTCTATGTAGCAATGTTTGTCTTTGACACATTTATCTCTCGACAGGTTGCTTCTATTTTTACAGCTTCCTGACTATCTTGTTGACTCGAAATTTCTGGCTGTTTTGATAACCTTGAATTCAGTGTTATATTCCTTGAATAATATATTTGTTGACAATGTTTTGAAGGAGAAAACGAAGTTGTCCCTCACTGAGCTTGAGATTGCCAGAGTGGGTGCTGTTGCTAAAATATTAAAGGATACATCACATTATCATTCAAGTAGATTTGCTGATGCTGACATCATTTTGTTGCTGAAATTGATAAAATCATGGCCCGTTGCAATGATATTTCCAGGTGAATATCCTGTATTGTGTTGCTGCTGCATAATCAAGACATTACATTTTGTTGATTGTCAGTAATGTTTTCTTGATCAGGAAATGTATCTATTGCAAACTTTTAGTATAATATAAAGGCTTTAGAGTGATTCACTCTTTTAGAATTTGAAAGTCAAAGGATGGTTAGTTTGGAGACAACCAATACAAGCTGGAATGCTTTGATAACTGGTTAGAAAGCAAAAACCTTAAACCCCATTTACAGGCCATTCCCCTAGAATCAATGAAATAAAAGATATCATGTCCTAATATCAGTTACGTTACTTTCTTCAATCAGTTACACTGATTTCACTAATATTGAATGCTCTTTATGTAAAGTGTTGGATCCTTGGATTGTTTTTGCTTCTTGTAATATGGTTTAAGTATATGATTCAGTTGTTATATGCTTGTTCTCTTTATTATTGGTCACCCATATTATTATCAGTTGCACGAAATTTGTTTTGCAGTGCCAGTGTTAACATTAGTGATACTATCTCTGCAGTTATCGATATGCTGAGGATGCTTATCCTGCACCCAGATGGGGCGACCATGCTTCTCAAACATGTTGAAGATGAAAATGGTATTCAATTTAAGATGTCCCCCCTCCCCCTTTTGTTTTTTTTGCTCTTGTTTGTTTTTACTGAACTTCATTGAGATGATAATAACTACTCCAATTCCACTTTTTATTATATTATTTATCTGTCTCAGATACAACATGAAATACACTTGTCGATGAGGGTGGATTAGTTGTTAGACATATGATCAGCAAAAATGCTTCTTTCTTTGTAAACTTCATGTTCTTAGTCTTAATATTTTGGAAAACTTTATATGCTTCAACCAGATATGTTGATGGAAATGATTAAGAAAGTTACAATGACTCCTGCACTTCCTGCAAATCTTTTAACCATCTTACGGACTGTGACTAATTTATTCAAGAATGCATCCTTCCACAACTGGTTACAAAAGCATCGCAGTGAGGTTAGATACTCATCTCTACTGAAGTGCTGACTCTCTTGGCTTCTTGTTGGAAGAAAATTCTATGTTCAACCTCACACCGTAGCATGATATTGTGCACTCTAGTGTCTTTTACCATTTGGTTATTAAGGCAAGGTGTTAACAGTTATTACTGAGCACATTTTGCATTCAGATGATATTTTCAATTGTATTGTGTATAAATGGTGATTTCTTATTTCATAACCTGCAGATTCTTGATGTGTTTTCAACTTGTTGCTCTACCCCAAATAAAAATTTGCACTTATCTTATTCTACCTTGCTACTCAAGTAAGTATTATTTGATTGCAAATATGTAGAGATAGTTCTTTGTTGATTAGAATTAGAGTGTGTAAAAATGTATTGTATAATGCAGTCAAAGTCAATATGTATCATCTAATGATTAGAATTGAGATAAGTTAATAAATGTGTGTACGCATGTCTCATACAAGGAGTACTGCACTGTCTGCCAAATGCTATGGTTCTTGATTCCAAACCCTCCTAGACCTTGCTTTTCTTTTTCATAATCTTCTTTCGTTAACTTGAGTGAAGATAAGGAAGAAGAGAGACGGGTCCGGAAAACAAGAAACAAGTTATAATAGTGTCATATATCGTATTAGCTTCATCGGTCTGTCTTAATCATAGCTGATTATTTATCAAGTATGACATACACTTTTAGTTTTCTTTTAATAGCTCAAGATATTTATTGTTACTTCTTGATCTAAGATATCGTTTTTGAGCTTCACAGTTATGCGGTATTCTTGATTGAAAAGAAAGATGAAGAAGGTCAAGCTCATGTTCTTTCGGCAGCTCTCGAGGTTTGTCTTATTATGCTATTGCTGAACTTTTATAACTTTAACTTGAGGGTTGCTTTGGTTTTATATGTATCATAGGATGTAAATCATACATTTATCCATTAGATGCTATGGTATGTTTTTCACAGATTGCAGAAGACGAAAAACAAGAAGTTGATTCAAAATATCGGGCTCTAGTTGCCATTGGATCGCTGGTATTTTTTAATACTTGTGTACAATAAAGCTAGATTTCTATCTGATTTTACCTATGAACGACCTGTTTCTGTGATTTTTGATGTTGCATTGCATGAAACAGATGCTTGAGGGTCTGGTGAAACAAATAGCAATAGACTTTGACATCGAGAACACTGCGAAAGTAGCAAAGGGTTCTAGCGAAGTTAAGATTGCTGAAGTTGGAGCTGATATTGAACTGTTAATGAAATAGAGCTGAATATGTTAATCCCGGTAACTAGTTACCTCTTTGCCATCTCCTCTTATTAAATACGTATATATCTTTCCAGTACACTGCTCGAGTGGCTAATCATCCTGAAATGGCAATAAGCCATATGCAATAATTCCATCATTCATTCCTCAATTAATTAGTTGGTGAGATACTAGAACATGATGCAGAGAATGGCTCTAAACAGAGCACATTTCATGAAAATGGATTTATGTGGTTAATCTCAGTAGGTGAAGATTAGGACCTGTTCTGAATTGTTGAGCACATTTTGCTAACTCCAATTCTTTTCCTCATTGCAGGACTTGGGAAATTCTTCAAGTGACGTAAACATCGAGATTGTCTATTTAAAGTGAAAATCAGTTTGAGGAAAGTGGGTCCCATGTTTTCTGTATACTAGAAGACATTGATGTGCAGAAAGAATGCAATATTCAACTCATTTTGCTTGGAAATTCACTAACAAAAATTTATGGCTTATATTTTAGTACAGTGAAACAGTTCACAAACAATGAGTTTTAACGTTTAGGTCATTGGAATGCATTTTTTTCGTGAAATACCCGAAAAACACAGATTGTACCAAATTAGCTGACATTGAAGAATAGCAACTGCGAATCATTTGCGCGTTGAAATTGAACTCCCTACTATTTTTTCCGTGAATGTTCAGTTCAGATTTTGAAAACTGTACTTGCTTGAATGATTAGAAATTCACCAGTATATAACTTTATGCATAGATGTTTGGATTGAGTTGGGTCCAAACCTACATAAAGTAGAATGAAAAGAAATTGGACGAATTTTTCGGTAAAAGTAAAGATGCGAAGGAAAAATGATATTGTCTATTGTAAACAAACATTATAAATATTTTTTATATGATTTTAAATCTTTCTTGGATGAGAGAAATGCATTAAATCTACGATAGAATTAAGTGAAGGTTATCTTAAATTTTAATTTTTTTTCCTCATTAGAAGTTAGGATTAGGAACTTAAACCTTCGAGATTCACAAATTCTTTCACAATAGATATATCTAGTTCCTGGTTTATTATCACACTCAATACTTATTTCAATTCAATACAATCATACAAGAAAAAACTATAACCAAAAAAGCATCAATGAAAGAAAGAAAAATGAAAAGTCATTTTTCACCTTTTTCTACAATCCCACATCGCAAATGCGGAGAAGAGCGAGAGCGGGAGCGTGTATAAATAAGGAGATATCAGCAACATTAAACATACTTACCTGGGCGGGGTCACTGGATGATCAAGATGGCCCATGGCCTAGGTTAGTGACCTCCATTGCACTACGGAGGGGCACTCGCCTAAGGTCTACCCAAGTGGTGGAGCCTACGTCATAATTTGTGGCAGCGGGGGCCTGCGTTCGCGCGGCCCCTACCATATACTAAAAATTTATATATGATATATTATTTTACATTTGGATGTAAAATACAGTTAGGTATTTTTGAAATAGTGAATAATTTAGTGAAGAACACTCTGACAGTTCAATTTATTTGAGGAAGTCAGATATTTGGGTCTTTTTTCTTAGTATGGACGAGCTTAAATGGAATGTGAGTTTAACAAGTTAGAAGTTGGACGCATATTTTAGAAGAAAACTTGGCTAAACATAAATTTGCTTTATAATTTAATGCCAGTAAAAGTATGTAGGAATTACTAGAAAGCAAGATTGGAGCATACAAAACATGAGATTTATATTACCGATTAACTCGTTAGAGTTACAACTTTACACAGGGTTAGATCCTGAAAACCTATTGTCTTGATTTACATTGACTGATCTATGTGAGGGAACACAATGATGATGCATAAGTTAAGCTAGACAAGGCTAGTTGAGACGCTCCAGGCTTTTTCACTTTTGATGTCGAACATCTTCAATCATAAGAGGTCATTATTTACTAGGTGCTGATAATCCGAAGAGAATTACCTTATCTGGAGTAGAGGCACCGAATGTCACACCATTGTAATCGGACCCTTTGGAAGCCAGTTTTCTTTCTCTACCAATTCTCCGTGCTATTATAATAGAAACATATTCAATGATATATTAATGAGAGTTTTGGAAAAATTATATTTTATGGATTTGACTTACCATCAATTTATATGCTATTGTGTTTCCTGGACCTATTCTCTGCTTGCTATCAATCCAATATGAAGGAATTCCACGGGCCTCTGCAATCTCTTGTAGATGTGAGGTGTTGCTTGAGTTCCATCCACAACGACTAAAATTGGATCCTATTTTTCATCTACCAGCTTATACATTGCATCTTTTCGCTCCTAAGCATAGCATGTTTTATAACGTAATATCTTCAAGTGAAAAATTCAGACACGCAAAACTGTGAATCTAGGGAAGAGAAAATTACTTGAGTAGCATCACAAATTGTGCTGAAGCTTACAAAATGCTCGTTCACTTTTTCCATTCCGCATTTTTGCATCATAGTCTTCTCTACAAACTTCCCTGCAAATTGAGACATGAAAATGAGTATCACAACTAGTAATTTCGTAGAAACAGATGGATAACAAAATATAAGAGCAACCAACCAATTTCTTCTGTTTCTCCCTTGAGCATTGTAGTTTGATTTGAGATGCCAACTTTTAGCAGATCACTGTCTGGATCAAACCCCTTAGAAACTGCAAATTTAAATTTCTGAGGAAACACAATAGTTATTGTAGACATTTTTGCTTGCTTGAGTAATTAAAAAGTGAGGTTAAATGGGAAACAATTTGACCAACCTCAAGAAACTCCTATTTAGTTCCGTTAAGCTCGCCTCCAAGAATGTATCACACACATAAGTTGCCTGGATTAAGTACAAGTTTATACAATATATTACCGTGATAATATAAGCTTCCTCTTATCTTCTGTATAAAAGTAAACTCTTAAAAGTAGCATTGACACCAATACACAACACAACAAGAGTAATTTAACATGTAATTTTTCAAAAGAAAACCTTGGATTGTGATATACCTCTGCCATATTCTTAACAATTATGTACTTCCCTGCAAATGATGCAGTTGCAACAGTTTTCTCGTGAGCATATTTACCATGAATAATTGAAGTGTAATCTCCATTCTTGTGTCTCTCAACAGTATTCCAGACCTTAACACAACAAATTCATTACGAATTTACGATGAGAGATGGGGAAAAAAACCAAGAAGCAAAACACAACAGAATACTAGTGCCCCAAAAGATACCTTAGATACCCATGGACAAGTTGTATCAACAATTTTTACATTTTTGTCACTCAAAACCAACATCTCATCCACTGCAGCTCCAAAGGCTGGGAGAACCACAACATCATTCTTCTCTACAATGTCAATTTGTTTCTTCCCTTCCTCGATAGGAATTTGTCAAGTTCTGATACGTAGAACTATGAGATTCAATAAAACCTTAACATTTCTTCCTATTCTGATTCCATAAATACCATACTTGTTATACTAATTAACAGCGTATAATGTCCAATTTTGCTTCTGCATTTTCATTTCCAAATAATCCCTTGGAAACCGAACAGAATTGAACAAACCAAAGCTCATGAAACTTACTGGTGACTCTTGATGTATGAGCTCAAGAGTCTCCTCCTTGCGCCCAAATCCCTTCCGATTATAATTATCGCTCCTCATCAAATTCTTCCGAAACACCTTCGCATCAAAATCCGAGTCCACAGCCACCGCATGAGAGGAATGCCCAGCACATCGGACGGAAATAGACCTCCGGCAGCGAACAATTCCGACGGCCGCAAATTAGATGAGAGCGACGCCGATGATTCGCATTTGCTGTGAATATTTAATTTGGTTTTGGAATTTTGCTTCGAAAGAATGAATGATGATGATGATGAGATTATCCATACGATTTCTCACTCACTCACGTGGTTGGATACGAGACGACGAAACCAAACCTCATTGTTGTTTACTCCATTTCTTGATTGCGACAGGCAAGCAGATAGTTTGACACAGTAATGGCTTCCAAACGCCTCCGGAGTCTTGATTTACAGCCAACCCCTATAGTATTTGTTTTTACATTTACCTCCCATGGTTTTGAAGTAATGACCAAATAAACAAAATCAAATGGCAATTCAATTATTAGCATTCTTTTAATTTTGAGGATTAGTTTGCTCCCAAAAGCAAAAATAAATGCCATAATTGAAGTATAGAAGAGTTTATAAAAAAGCATGTAAACAAAGTAGCAAATTAATATATGGAGTTTGAGTAGACATAAACCAAAATACATAAATTGAAAATTATAAAAATTAAATGCCAATCCCAATGAAAACAATTCATTTCCCTGAGAACGACGTCGTAATATATAACTGTCGTTTTAGTCTTTTCTCTTCTCCGTGATTTTCTTGTTTCAGTTTTCTGTAAATCAAAATTGGTCTCTCTTATCATGCTTCTTCAATAAGCTATTCTCT
The DNA here is from genome assembly GCA_036897585.1 of Francoa sonchifolia. Lineage (NCBI taxonomy): Eukaryota > Viridiplantae > Streptophyta > Magnoliopsida > Geraniales > Francoaceae > Francoa > Francoa sonchifolia. The sequence goes on along the minus strand of JAYMTB010000580.1, from coordinate 4,767 downwards.
AATCGCCGGCTTTCCCCCCGGAATACTCCTCCATCTCGCCGGAATTTCGGATTCCTCTCGCATTTCATCCTTGGACTCAGTTCAATCCTTGAATCTGCGGATCGTTGGCTCCATTTGTTGAAACACACACAAACAGTTGTTTTCATCTTGTGTTTTTGTTTATTTGTGATTGTTTATAATGGATGATTATGTTAGCAGTGATGACGAGTATTATTATTCTGATCGGGATTCACTTGACGGATATGAGAATGAAGAAAGTGATGTTCAGTTGGTGACCTCTAAGGGTTCTTCAACCAAGGTATTCGATTTCGTTAGTTTTTTGTATGTTTTATTTAATCAGGATCGTATTTATTGGTTGTTTTGATGGTTTTGGATCATCTGCAGTTTTTTGTGTGATTTTATTAGAATTTTGTATAGTTCTTGTGGTGTATGTTAGGCTGGAAATCACTGATTTTAGGGTTTTGGTTGTTGGAATTTTTGTATAATGTTGGTTATGGTTTCGTGTGATCGATTTTTTTTTTCTCCATTGTAAATGTTTTGTTACCTTCATTATGGTGTAAGCATGAAATCTTGTAAGTGTGATGACTCGGAAATCATTGTAAGATGTTAGTATAACTAGGAATACAAATCTCTATTGTTTAGAGGATTTAGTGGATACGTGAGGAATTTGTAAGTTACAAGTCAAATAGTAATTGGATTTCATGTACATGCATGGACGCTTTTATAACGGTTATTTTTCCTTTTATACTCACGTGCCATGCTTAATTTGAGAGATTGATTTTTAATTCCTTTTTGGCGTTTTGCAGGTAATTACAAAAGAATCGCTTTTGGCAGCACAGGTAAAAAAACAGAATGTTGTGTTAGACTAAAACTTGTTTTTGTATTCCTTAAAAGGCTAGAACTGATATTTTGAGTACGTGTGGATTCATGCAGAGGGAGGAGTTACGTAGAGTTATGGAGTTGTTATCACTGAGAGAACATCATGCACGAACTTTACTTATTTACCACCAATGGGATGTTGAGAAGTTATTAGCTGTGTTGGTAGATAAGGGGAAAACTTGTTTGTTTGCTGAAGCTGGTGTATCTGTGCTTGAGCATCAAGATCCTGGCTCATTGTTTTCTTCTTCTCCAGTAACTTGTGATATTTGCATAGAGGTCATTCCTAATGATGAGACAACGAGAATTGACTGTGGCCATTGCTTTTGCAATAACTGTAAGTCTGCTTGACATTTTTCATCTTTGAATGTTCAATTTTTATACTAATTGCATTGAGATATTTGGTGGATATAGCTCTCAAAACAAGTAATATTTCTGGATAATCTGAATGGATCAGAATACTAACATTATTGAAGAACTCTTTGTCCTTCGGGGATATACAGACTGCTGACATTTTCTTTAACGAGTCATCCTTGAATTTTCTTTCTCTACCGTTTCAATTATTATTGCAATATTATTTACAATCTGATAATTGTTTTTTGGTTTTTTATTAGGTTGGACAGAACATTTCATAGTAAAGATAAATGAAGGCCATAGTAAGCGGATTAGGTGCATGGCACACAAATGCAATGCCATCTGTGACGAAGCTGTTGTCAGAACTTTAGTCAGTAAACGTCATCCTGATTTGGCAGAAAAATTTGATCGTTTTATTCTTGAGTCATATATTGAAGACAATAAACGGGTTAAATGGTGCCCAAGTATTCCCCATTGTGGAAATGCGATACGGGTTGAGGATGATGAATTTTGTGAGGTAGAATGTTCCTGTGGTTTTCAGTTTTGTTTCAGCTGCTTATCGGAGGCACACTCGCCTTGTTCATGCATGATGTGGAAGCTTTGGAGCAAGAAGTGTCAGGATGAATCAGAAACAGTTAATTGGATCACAGTTCATACGAAACCTTGTCCAAAGTGTCTAAAATCTGTGGAGAAGAATGGCGGTTGCAACCTAGTGACTTGTGTATGCGGGCAAGCATTTTGGTGAGCATTCTTGAAACACCTTTTTCTGTGATTTATTTTTCTGTTATTTGATTCTAATAAATATTTTCATGCTTATTACAAGTTCGCCTTTTCAGTTCTAGCATACTTTTTTTATTATTAGTTCATTCCTTGAATACATACAACCTGTACTGCAAGACTATTGCATAATAATGTTATGAAGCTGTTGTTCGTAACTGGGTTATTTTAGGTAAATTAGCATGTTTAATTGTCCAAGGTTGTTAAATTATTACCATACATAAATATAAACAATAATGACTCATGTCACTGAAACTTCTTTATTTGTCTTATTTGTGCCCATATCTCACATATATAGGATCTCTTATTTGACATACACTAAGATAACATAATCCAGTGTAATGATGACAGTCCTCTTACTTGATCTATTTATGCAATCACATTGTTTCATCATTATCAGTAAGTACCTCAGCACAAAATGTTGACAGAGTTCTCGAATTGCATACAAGTCCGCGGACTCATTAATCCATAATTTGACTTGCATGTTCCAAAACAAGATAAACTTGTTGTTTACTCATTTCAAGCATCGAATCAATATTTTATTCTGAGGCATTAATAGCATATTCTAGATCAGGGCAGTCGGCAGATAGATTCTTCTTTTGTTTGCTTGCATTGTTTATACTTCAGGTTCACACTGTTGTCATTCATTCAACCAGTTCCTTTTGGATTGATGCAGTTGGGTTTGTGGTGGAGCTACTGGTCGAGACCATACTTGGTCAAGTATTGGTGGTCATAGTTGTGGTAGGTACACTGAAGATAAAGCAAAAATGGCTGAACGGGCAAGGCGGAATCTCTATCGCTATATGCACTATCATAACCGTTACAAAGCACATACAGATTCCTTTAAGCTTGAAAGTAAACTGAAGGATCTTATAAAAGACAAGGTATCAGTGTTAGAGGCGAAGGAATCAATGCTTAGAGATTTTAGTTGGGTAACTAGTGGTCTCTATAGACTTTTCAGATCGAGGCGGGTTCTTTCATATTCATATCCATTTGCGTATTATATGTTTGGAGATGAGCTGTTCGAGGATGAAATGACTGATGAGGAAAGAACAATAAAACAAAATTTATTTGAGGACCAGCAGCAGCAGCTTGAGGCAAACATTGAAAAACTCTCCAAGTTTTTAGAGGAGCCATTTGATGAGTATCCTGAGGATAAAGTACGGGAGATAAGGATGCAAGTCATCAATCTCTCCTCGATCGTCGACACACTCTCTAAGAAATTGTGAGTATAGCTATCATAAATGTCTTTTTTAACGTTTATGAGGCTATGTATACTGATACACTTATAAACCACTTGCAGATACGATTGTGTTGAGAATGACTTACTTGGTTCTGTCCAACTTGGTATGCATAGCATAGCACCTTACAACTCGAAGGGTATTGAGAAAGCATCAGAACTTCCAGCTAGTTTTAACACTCGGGCCAATAATATTGATAAAATCTTACCATCAGATAGTGGCACAAGCGGTAAAGTAGACTAAACCTCTGCCGAAATTATGGTTTCCTATAGAGTCTTCCATATGCACATCTATCGTCTTAACTAGTGACTTTTACTTTTCTGCTTCAAGCAATGATCAAATAAAATGCTTCGAGTAAGATTAAAACTTCTTTTCTTCTCTTGAAATATTCTATATTTACAAGGTTGTGATACAAATCATAGTGAAATTTTGAGATGTTCCTTGGTTCCTTTTTTCAAATCCATGTTTGAAGCTATTATTGATTTCTAGGCACTTAAAGAGCCTGTCTAAACGTCAACTTACCATTATTTTCCTTGTTCTCAATTCGTTTTAATCTATACATATAACAATTACTTATATCTATTCTGTTGTGAATAGAATTTAGTGGGTGCAATTAGAAGATAAACTAAGGCTGAAATATCTTATAAAAGTTCTACGGAAACACTGCAAATGTAGGAGGAGGGACTGCAAATATAGGAGGAGGGACAACAGAATCTTATCGATCCTCTGGCTCCGGGAGTTCAGATGTGAGTGGCTTCTCTTCTCGAAAGCGTGCGAAGAAGGACCGTCTTGGAGGTAGCTTTCTCGATTTGAACTACTGACTGGATCTTGAGTGATGTTTTTTTTTCTGAGTTTGTTTTTTTCATAAATCATAGTTTGTACAGCTCTAGCTGAAGACCTTTTCTTCCCTTTATGATAAATTGTTTCAGTTTCCAGTTTAGGTAATCACAGATATTTCAGAATTTCTTACTCTGCTCTTTGAAAGTCCTCATATGTACATAGCCTTTTAGACATTTGTATCAATTTTGATTTATAATCGAATACCATGCTTGATAGAATCAATGCATGCATGTTTTCGCGATGATGTTATGAACAATCTTATTGCATGATACTCATTCAACGATTTAGTGTAAAATTTCCTGAACAAATATGAGTCATGAACGGGACACATTGTTGCTTACTCCCGGAGTAAGCATGTGCAGTTATTCAGTTCCTCATTTTGTGGTAAAATTTCCACAAAAAATGGTAAGATATTCACATTTAGTACTTTGTAGTAAATATGAATCTTTACCACTAATTAGTACATTTATGATTACCAATATTGTGGACCCAAATATGTAAAAAAAATAAATAAATTAGCACTTCATGACATTAATGATTAGTAAGCTCAAAACCATGGTATGTAAAAATGCACCTACTCAATACATGTATCTAATCTAATTTATATAACAATAAAATCCAATCATTAAAAGCACGTGCCAATTAATTTAGCATCTGCACTATTAGCCATCGCCCATCG
>JAYMTB010000579.1:0-13570 GCA_036897585.1 Francoa sonchifolia | reverse complement strand
GGGGTTATGTGACATGTGGTATTGCATGTGTATATGGTCATAGTCTTAATTATTTCTTTATTTATTTCTTAAAAGATGTATTTATTTTTTTATCAAACCCACTTTTTGGGTAATTTTTCCAACTCATTAATTGGGTTCAGTTACTATATCTTTTTGAACTGTGTATTTTGGTTTAGTTTTCGGTTTCATGGAATTAACTCAGTTGATTCCTAAAAATACTTTTGTTCAGTTAATTGAGTTATTATGCATTTGTTTACTGATGATTTTTTTTTGTTTTTTTGGGTTGGTAGCTCATATTTGTATCTTGTCAAAAATCATTTAGACTCTTAAATTATTTCGACTAAAGATTCATTTTATATTTTGTGTTAAATAATGGTGTAAATTGTATTTAATTTTTTTATGTTTTTTTGTAGTTTCTCTATAACGTAGTAAAATTATCTCTGATAGCAATTTTGTTGAAATTATGCAAAGTTTTCGTGTTCCAAACCCCACTGAAATCATAAATCGACATGTAACAATAACAACAGTCGCATGTGGGTATCATATAAATATATAATTATGGCGAAATTTGTGGTTGAAGAGTTTTAGTTTGGCAAATTTTCTCATAAATACAAAATAATGCGAAAGATAGCGAAAAATGACAAATGTTTGGATTAGAGCATAGATGTAGTATTTGTTACAATAAATTAGGAGACAAGATGTGTAATAGACTCATCAATGGAGTTTGAAATGAAATTTCATTCACAATTTTGTGATGCACATTTTTTTGGCATTGGTGGTGTATAATCATTCTCATTCATTATGAATGTGATATGTTTTAAATTATAAGATTGACTTGCAATAGTCTCAGATTTTATTTTTCATCTTACATATTTATCTATCGTATTTTTATTTTAAAATTTTGAATTATATAAGAAGGGATAATTTATGCACTCGAGTGTAAATATAATTCAAACATGAGTTTTTGGATATAATGGCAAAAGATTTTTTTATCAATTGAATCAATTGGCATTCACGTGTGTTTGAATTGAAATGTTAGTCAGATTTAGGTCGAAGGGGTTGATGTTACTAAACATTATATTAAACATATGATTTCCTTGAACGCGTCGATCTAAATCCAATTTCTCTCATTCTAATAATGATTTTCTGATAACTGAAGAAGGATTTTTCATTTATTAAGTATTCGGTTCTCTCGTGACCTCATACTGAAAAAAATTTGAAATCAAATGTTCGCGCATCAAATTGGGAGATATTTGAGTTAGAGGAAGAATAAAAACTCTAATCCTAAATTTGAACCGCTACATAAAAAAATTTACAGTATTGGACTTCGAATTTATTAAGTTTCAACATATTGACCCAATTAAATATTCACTGTCAAATTTTGAACTCAATATTCTTTCATAGTTGAATTTTTTAAACGGACAAAAATGACATTGTGCATATAGAGCGTAACAGTAACTTAAAAAAAAAAAAAAGTGGATAAAATAAGATGTGAGAAAGAAGTAAGGAAACTTTATGAGCAATTAAATGGGTGGGTATTGTTTGAGATATGCTCAGAAGGTGCAGAACCATTTTGGTCCTTTCATTTGTCTGTCACACACCCACACCCACACCCACACCCACACCCACACCCACACCCACACCCACACCCTGTGGTGCTACTACTATTCATCTCTTTTGGGTCCCATGTTTCGACTTTAATCGCCCATTCCAAAATTCGTACTCCATACTTGTTCGTCAGACGATTCTCTTACCGTGTCAGATAATTATTTGTTCTAACACTTCAAATTGGTCAGTGAGACCTTTAAGTAGTGATAGCACGGTTGAAATAGTATTAGGGCATTAGATTCTTGTTTCAAACTCTCGTAGGTTAAATTTTTGTTCAGTTTGTGATTAATCTCAAAGTAAACTTGATTGTTTCACGTTTTTAAACCGTTATATTTTTTTCAGTTTGTGATTAATCTCAAAGTAAACTTGATTGTTTTACGTTTTTAAACCGATATATTTCTGGCTTCTATGTGAAAAATAATATTAAGTCAGCTCAAAATAGTTAAACTGGTTTGATTTCTAAACCGACATTATTCTATGTCTGCTATATATATATATATATATACTCTATAAATTTATGCTCTTAAAATAAGTAATAATATAACTAAATTAGAACACACAAAAAACAAAAGATCTTCGGTCCATTTAACCAGACATGGACATAGAGAGGTACTATTGGGACCCAAACCAACCTAATGGCATTGAAACCAAAGGTAACGGTTGGTTGTCAGGCTTTAAGAGTAAAAGCTAGGGATTGCCAGTTGTTAGTGTTGGTTAAGGCTCCAATGGACTGGACCCCAAGGATATTTGCTAGCTTGGATTTGAACATATCCATGTTTTCTAAGTGTACACTCGTCCAACATAATAATAGTCATAAGAATATGTTCATACATGTTACGAGAATAACAACTAGAAAATACGAAAAAATGAACACAAGAATACAAATGATAACTTAGGTTTTCTCCCCTCCGTATCGGATAAGTGCCATATTAATATATACTTTATAAAATCGGATGTTATTACTTGAAGGAAAAAAAAAAAACTTTAGCTTAAATTTGTTAAAACGGTGATGATCAATGTCTAGTCTCAACAAGTAATGCAAGTCAATGAATTAGTCTCAGATTGTTATAAATAGTATCTAAAAGTGTTGAAACTAAATATTGCATGGACTAAGTGTTATAGTGCTTGCGGAGGTGAAACATATAGGAACTATCTCTAAAATCCTTACGAGCCAATTCCAAAAACTTACATGCTCAAGTGAAATAATTCTAGAACATATGGATTGATCACGAAAACATTGTCTTAGTGAGAGAAATTCGGATACTCAATCACAATTTATACTTGAGCATATCCCGACTACTTATATATCAATAAAATTTTTGCATTAGCCAAAAAAAACAAAATCTTGATTTCCTCGCACATTCTGTACATATTACAGTTGAGACTATTAAAATCTGCAAAATACAGTTGCGCGTGGATACGAAGCATGTGGAAATAATGTAACTATGGTACGTAAACATAAATAAAAATGAAAAATTAGAACCATAGAAATTGAATAGAGAAAAATAGGTCACAAGAAGTGATTATACTTGCATATTAATATGGTCCCTAGAAATAGAAAATAGACCAATAACTCTCTATATTATTCAAAAGTCATTTCATCATTTTCATCCCTACATTTCTGATATAAACACCATTAATTCCTTTTTGAAAATCACTTCTCTTTATCAAGAAATTAAATATTTTTAAATGCTTCGACGTATCTATTTCTCTATTTTATTATTATTATTATTATTATTCGCTCCAGATTAGATTATGAATTCCAATTTAGCCTTTAAGTGAACTAGATTGATTGTAACAAGTCTAATTGTACTAATTCCAGGTGGTAACAGAATAAATTGATAGCTTTCAGGTGACACAAGACTTGGGACAAAGGTTGCCATCGGAATGCTATTGATTCTTGCGTTGTTAGTTATTTATAATTATATGATTTAATTCCTTGTTACAAATTACTATATGTCAATTAATTTAATATCAATATCAATATCAAATTAATATATGTCAATTCCTAATCAGAAGTGAAGAATAAATTCATTATCAATATTTGATATATGTCTAAATTAATTAATAATACACGTCTCTCGTAAACGGGTATAATTATAGCATTAACTTTGTGTAACAAATTGTTAATACAAAAGTCGAAAACTTAGTACTCCATTATTAAAAAGTGTGTTTGAATACTTGTTAATACTCATTAATTTCGGTTAGGCATTGGACTCTGAATTCAAACTTGGCGTCTAAGTGAGTTAGATCATTGAATCATTAGACGAATTGCGTAAAGAAAAACTTTAAAATCTCTACTAATCATTCGTGAAATCATGTTTCATATTAAATAAACATACATAAAATTAAAGTGTGATATAAAATATTTAAGACTTTGAAAACTAATGCTCAGACTCAACAGTGGATCAAATCCGAGATGTAAAAATATATATATTTGATTTTTGTATCCCAAATCCAAAACCAAAATGATATGAGTTGTCAAAATGGTGCCTTGACTATCCCCACCCCTCAAATTTGCCCAAATTCTATGAGTTGTCAATAGAAATAAAGTTTTATTTTAGGTTACATCCAATCCAACTCCTTATATGGACACATTCAAACCTAATGCACATGCTATTGTACAAATGGATATTATAATCTTTTCAATAATTTTTTTTTAATTACATCTTAAACCTTATTATCCCGTAATTTGATTTTAGGTTTTTGTTACTGTATTAAAAATATTTGGTCAATTGAATCAACTCTTATTCTGTGAACTTGCTGATATAGTAATTACTTTGACATAGATTTTATAGAATACTATGCAAAAAGGTGTCATTGTCGATAAGCTCAAAAAATTAGTTGCCACCTATGGAGCATGAAAATGTCGCAATGTAATATGCTAAAAATTTCAGATTGTGTACTAGTACGTAATAGTTGATCCCGCTAGATGTCCTTTGCTCTGGCAGTTTCACTCCACTCTTTTCCTAGGTAATTTTTGTCATAACATCGGAAAGTGGATTTAATAAAAGTACCAATGACACGAGTCTACAAAAAAACTCCCTAGCTAAAATTTAGTTTATAAAATATATAACTAAGAAAAAAAAAGATTTTATTTGTTTATATAAATCTTATGTGTTTACGATTTAATTCTTCTAGATATATTATTCGATCTCGGATATCTAAAACGAAGTAAGAAATGTTTATTATCATGTGAACATATAAACCATCTTTTGATACTAATTGATTGTCCAAAACAAGATCAATCTAAACAAATGATTAATATGATCTACCTAAACCTAATTTAGAAATGTAATAAAAAAAAAAATTGATTGAGCATCTCCTTTTAAAAAGTTAAGTGATACTCTTGTGAGCCACTAAAAGATTTGGTATAACATTTGTAATTCAACTTTAGTGTATTAAATTTCCATTAATCAATCACTTTCATACCAATGAATTCAAAGTGGTCCAAAATGAATAAGGATTTTTGAATCCATTAAATAAATATGACTTAATCGTAAGGTGTAAGGTGTAAGGTGTAACATTCAACATTAGTACTCAATCCAACATCAATCAAACTAAATTATATGGATCCTCTGTGTTTCATTTAAGATGGAATATCTCTATTTCAGTTAATACTTACTGAAATATCAGTTTGATTCTTCTTATTTGAATATTTTAGTTTCAGATGGATTTGATTCTCAATTCCAACTATTTTATTCTCTTTTATCTATAATGTTTTTAACCAATCTTCGTACTAGAGTGGAATAAACTTAAAAGATAATTACACTTTGCTTTCACGTGAGCAATGAGTGCATTGGTGAGGCCCCACAATGGTATCCTATGTTTCTATTTCTACCAACATTTGGAATCATTTTTTATTTTCATCAATATTCTCATTACATTACCTTTGTAGGACCAAACTATATATAATTAATCATCTAATGGTTTAACATCCCTCTTTTTAGTTATGGGATCAAAATGAATCAACTCTATCTATATCTTATTTATTAATTTGAAATCTTTTACTATTATGTTTTCAACTTTGTTTTGGAACTCTTGTATGCAATAATTTTGAATAGAATTGATTTATATAATACCAAAAATATAATAACTTAAGGTTATCAGTTGATTTAATTGAAAAAATTTCTTGATACATATATGATGACGAAAGGTTGAGGTTGAGAGGTAGAATTACGCTTCTATCTGTAGGTAATGGATCAGACCTTGAACTTGACATCTCTGGTCAAATGATTCTGATACCATGTTGTATTACCACTTGATTTGAATGTGCATAAAACTATGAAATGCTAGAATTCTTTTTGGCTCTCACTTTCTACATCGCACAAATTGCCCTAGAACTGTTGTATCCTCATCTTAATGGTATTTCATGCCAAAACCTTCTCCACCGGGCCTATATGGATTCTTAAGTTTTTGAAGGGTTAGGCTGACCGCGTGGTAGCCTCCATGGTTGTTCGTAATTGTTAGGGTGGTTGACACGAACTAGATCCTATGTTGTACTCTTTGGTTGACGCGAATGCAATCATAGAGGTAAGTTAGGAAATGAATCAAATGAAAAAAGAAACTGGAAATATAACAAACTTAGAGATTTATGTGATTCGCAAATGTGCCTACTTCAACAATGGCACTAGGTTTTTCTTATTATTATTATTAGATTACAATTGTAAAAGTTATGTCATTTCTATAAAAAAAAAAAATTAGGGTGAGATCCTCACTCGCTGACTGAGCAGCGAGACCCCGATGCATAGGGGGTCATAATGCATACATGGTGAATCAAATTCCACATTTCTAACAAGGGAGCCATCCCATCAAGTCTGCATCGATCAAATGATGCACATTGTTCGAAACATTCCATTGATAGCATTAATGAGCTTGTTGATGTATGCTCCATTGAATGCCATTAGAACGGTATTCTAAACTTCATTTTGGCACCAACTGATGTAACGAAAGTTATGAGGGTATTTATCTTATTTCCAGATAGCAAGGGTATGTTACTAGGCCGTAAGGGTAATTATCATGTGACTGGACTGCAAAAATAATTATAATAGACGATACACAATTTAAGTACACGTCAAGAATATATTAAAAAGAAATATATATATATATAGCCAAACCACCCTAAAGTCTTCTCTATTTAAAAGGAACCAAGACTATAACAAAAATGATCTAGAACTAATACATAACTTATAAAAATAAAAATAAAAAAATCTAACTTAAATTAGAACTTTTAATTCAAATAAAACTTAAAAACGGAAATAATAATAAAAGAGTATGAAAAGTTTGTTCCAACCCATAATTTGTTAACGTTGCAAGAACAATTTATTCGCGACTAGCATCCGGATCATGATATATACATTGATGTAATTGCCTAAGTGAATATTCATTGTTAGAAAAGGATATTTTCCAATGGTTATCCTAAAGTTCAATGTCACTTTCTTTATAGGTAAGAAAGTGTTTGTTCTTCCAATAGAAAAAAAAAAAACTGCTTCTTGTAATGTTATATGATTTTGACTGTATCAACTCCAAAAGATGAAAAGACTATGTTTTAATTTAAGGGGATATATATATATATATAGATAGTGTTAAAATGAAGATGTGGTTTAGAATGAATTTCCAGTGTGGGATAATTATAATAAAAAAGGGGAATTTATTTTGATGAATTGGGAGCAACATGTGTTCGTGGTCCACGTATGAAATGCTGCCACTTAATCGAATGGATTCACAATATCAAAATTTTAATATATGTAATATATATTGGTGGGCCTACTAAATTAAGTGGCAGCATTTAATTGAGTTGGTGGACGAACACGTACTAGTACGCTCAAGATAATTTCTAAAGAAGAAAGAAAAGAAGTTAGAAATTAGACTTAATGGGGGTTGGTTTTATAGGGATGTTGATTGGGCAAGGATACAACTAGGGTTAGGGATGTTCTTTCAAAATTTTGTATGGACGTGACTTGTCTCTATCTCACCACCATGCCTTTTAACTTTAGAATGAGTGATGTGCCATTCATTTTGATGTTCATGTTTCCTACACGGGTTTTATGTATTTATCTTCACTTTCTTACTTGTCCATGTTGATGTCTCTCGAACAAAAATAATAAACCCGTGTTATCATGTTAAAAATGTCACATTTTTTCATAAATTCTTTTTTCAGTTATATTTGTACTACACTCGTAATACAGTATATATGTTACCGTTTAGCTAATCATAAAAAATTTGATTAATTACAGTAGGAATCATATATCTTATGGAGAAACACTAGTAGATCAAATGAGCAATTTTTCGATGTTTTAATCAGAATATTGAATAAGAATTTACGTAGAAAAAAAGAAATTCCTTGAACTCATTAGTTCTTCTTATTAGACCGTTCTACTTAGATACCATCACACACTATAATTATACAACATGTCTAAGATCCCGAAATATTTTACATCTCTATGTATACGTTACACAAATAGGTAATTCTCTCTCTAGATCTAATCCCTCACATCCTATCTGATTAATCATATATCAGTTCACACAGATCATACTAAATCACTCTAATCTCAAACATATTCAAACTATTTTCGAACATCTAACAACACAAAAACATATAACAAGCCAATGAATACTCTCTCAATACTCCAAAAAATTCAAATAACATTGGACTAGGGTTTGTAACAAAGAAATACCCTACATAATGAAATTTAATATATGGTGGTGGGTACATATTACAGCTGATATTAGAAATATAAATTATATGATCACCTTTGCATGGAATGAATTATTCATCCATGTGATTAGGAGCATCTTAAGAAGGTTCCCTTAACAAACATTACATTAAATTATATGCTCAATTTCGTAATACAATATTATTATTTGACTGAGATATACGTAGCTAATTTTAGTGGTTTATATTGATATGCAGAATCATAGACCGACTATTCAAATTAATTCTTTTGTAACAAGAATAAAAACTAAAAAGTAATATGGGGATTTTTTTCATGTGCTACATGTTAAGATATACATATTGGGCTCATTACCTAACAGATTAAGTTTTTGGGTCAATCGGTAGTTCAACATGGTATTAGAGCAGGTCCTAAGTTCGAATCTCCGCTACTGTTTTATCCCCAATTTATCTAGCCATGTTTAAATAATTTATAATTTAATACCTAAAGTTTTTTTTTTTTTTTTTTTTTTACAAATTTGAATGGAACAACCTCAAATAATTTTTTTCAATGTTGATGGTACTATATCATCATCAATGTTCATATTTTTTTGTGTTTATTTAACCTTCAATATTATTAATTTCTTAAGTAAAATTTTATAAGGTTGATATATAATAATGTGAAATGTATTACAAAATTTCGCTAACCCATGTTACAAAAACTTTTATTAAAATGTGTTATATAAATTTCAGGCATTCTCCTGCTAATAGTTGAATTGGGGTTCTTCATATTATGTTATTAAATTTGAATCTCGTTAGAATAGAAGTGATTTTTCCAATTATTTATAAAAACAATATATTTTAAAATGAGGCGCTAAATGATGTGTATGTATTATATTATTTAATTTTTAGGAATATTATTCTTTTTGCGATTCGTAAAATGACAATGTTTGAATAGCTGAGTTACAAAAAATTTCAGGTTTAAATCTCCTTAGAATCAAAGTGATCTGACATGATAAACTCAAATAATTAACTATACATTTAACTGAAATAGAAAATGAATGTCAAAGACATTTATTAGAAAACATTAAAATGTGACTTTAAAATTTTACTTTCCACTTTGGTAATAACATTACAATAAAAAAATAATAATAATAATAAATTTTAACAAATATCTATAGCAAGTTTATTTTATTTTTTAAATAATTTCATTAATTTAACGAATATATTAATTATTTTAAAAATTGAAAAAATCAACAGACAAGATTTATCCACGTGTCAAAAACCTTATAATTGTAACACATGCATCTCTATATATACATATTCATACTAAAAAAAACTAAAATTATTTCTCTTCCCAAAATTAGACCGAAACAAATCAGCGAAAACCCAAAACCCAGAAAAAAAAAAAATCAATTTTTTTCAATGGAAGTTAGCCGGAAAATGGCGAATCTGATCGGCAATTTCAAAGAGACTGAATTATGCCTTGGTTTGCCCGGCGGCGGTGGCGCAACGGAGGTGGAAACACCAAAATCTGCCGGAAAAAGAGGATTTTCTGAAACAGTTGATCTGAAACTTAATCTTCAGTCCAAGGAAGCTGTGATGGATTTGAATGATAGTATCAAATCTGTTCCGGCAAAGCCGCCGGCAAAGTAAGTTTCTGTAACTATTCAGATTTTCAGTAGCTTTAAATTTGAGTTTCGTAGTAATTATTAGTATGATTAATGGGTTCACTGTAGTCTTGTTTCAAACTGAGTTGAGATAGTCTTAGATTGTTCATATTGATTAGACTCGATCTAGTATTAATTACATCGGTTCTAATACTATTTAGAACACGTCCACACTTTTAAAATTGTGTTTGTTTTTTTCTTTACTAAAAGTAGCAGCATGACCAATAAATTTACTGGAATATTTTTGCCAAATATTTAGATGAACTGAAGTTCACCCAATAATTATTAAGTTGTTTCTAATACAATTTGTAACAACTCAAATTTATTACAAGTGGATTCACATTAATAAGTAATTCTAATTAGAGTGTATGGAATGGAGGTCCATCACATATAGCAAAAGTAACTGGATCAGCTCTAATATTCTTTATAACATCTTAGATCCTTTATTTTTCTAGAACCATTTTATTAATATTTTGATTTGAAACGGAAATTATGATTAAATCAGGGCACAAGTTGTAGGTTGGCCACCAGTTCGATCTTACCGGAAAAATGTGATGGCTCAAAAGCCCACCACCACCAGTGACGATGCGGAGAAATCTAGCAGTGGCGGTAGCGCTGCATTCGTGAAGGTATCCATCGATGGCGCGCCGTATCTCCGAAAGATGGACTTGAAGATGTACAAAAATTACCAAGAATTATCTGATGCATTAGGAAATATGTTCAACTCTTTCACCAAAGGTACAAATATTAAAATATATTATTTTAAAAAAAATAATCTCTATTCATAATTTAAAAATAAAAATCACTAGAATTATAAATATATGTAAAAATAATTTTTTTATTTATATTTACTATGATCTGACGATTTTAGACAAAAATAAATTTAGGGTATTAAAGTTAATGTATAGTATGATAATTGACAATTATTTCCATCAAAACGGCAATTTGGTTAATATTGATACTAATTTTATTGAGTTGTAAAAATGATTAAAATGGTAGTATTGATGATTAATTGAAGGTAATTATGGAGCACAAGGAATGATAGATTTCATGAACGAGAGCAAATTAATGGATCTACTGAACAGTTCTGAATATGTTCAAACCTATGAAGACAAGGATGGTGATTGGATGCTTGTTGGTGATGTTCCATGGCAGTAAGTTTCTATTCAAACTCGGGTTTTATAACCCATATCTCCAATTATAGAGCTTTTCAATTTTGTTTTTTGGTCTATTCTCATACCATTTTTCATAATCCTGTTAATATTTATTTTCTTTTGCAGAATGTTTGTTGATTCCTGCAAACGATTGCGTATAATGAAAGGATCAGAAGCGATTGGGCTAGGTATGTATTTTTCACATCAAATTATTTAATTAAATAAAAAGAATTTACAAATCTAATTATATATATGTTTTTTTGAATTTTCAGCCCCAAGAGCTGTGGAAAAATGCAAAAACAGAAGCTGAAAATTAAAAATAATAATAAAAAAAGAGTGATGCTTGCTTGTTTGTATTTTTAATTTAATAGTACATAGAGAGAGAGTATCAAATATATTTGGAAATTTGTATTGAAACAATATGAAATAAATTTACCCTAAAGTTTGGTTTGTTTATTTTCTAAACAATTAAGTAATAATTTGTTTTCTTGGTTCTTGTGTGTTATTTTAATAAGATTCTTCTTTTCTATTTTTTTTAGTTCAATAATTATATTCTTATAATTTTTAATAAAAAAACATTAGGCATCCTTTCTTTTTATTGACAACCAAACATCAGATTGATCAAATCTGTAAATTAGGATTCTCCATCTCTAATCGGCTATATAAAATGTATTTTTAATAAGGGAACATGGGCATGGGCATGTGAATGCGATGGAATATAAATGAAGGGAATTAATTGATGGAATGAATTCAATGTGGTGAGACAACTTTTCTAAATTGTAATTAATTAAAATTATACATAAATTTTTTATGGGATCACTAACATGGTATTTAAATTAAGAATTAATATATGGAATCAAACATTATGAGAGTGTCATGTTGTATCAATAATGGAATGAATAATGTATGTAAAATAATATATGAAGGGGGCAACAAAATATTAGTGTGTCCCTATATCTATCTTTATGGGTATTGTCTACTTGGGTCCAGCCCAATCCACCTCTATTATTACATGTTATGTCACCTTTTTCTAGGCTCTAGGGTTTCAAGCCAATCAAGTTGTAAACTAGTTTGATTAGACTTGATAAAAATCTGGTTTCATTTCACTTCATTTGAACAATGAGCACTAAAATAAATTATCTTTATTAACATAAAAGATTTCACTTCATTTTATAAAACTGGCTGAATTCTAAAAAATTATACCAATATTTGATAAAGTCAAATTAGTATAAGATTTCACTATCGAATTTAGTTTAGATTTATTCTAACCAAAAACTCATTCACAGTATCAATATAAATATGTTCTTGTAACTATTTATAGGTCAACCACTAACAATTTATAAAAGCGATATTAAAAATTAAATTTTTACTAATGAATTTCAAATTTTATTAGTCCAAATATGTTTTACTAATAAAATATTGTCTATTAGTAAATGCATCCATTAGTATATGAATTCTTTTTTTTTTTTCAGTAAAATCAAATTCAGGTTATAAGTAAAGCTTATGTAAATAAACAAGTCTAAACCATTTGAGTTGTAAACATGGAAGTCAAAAGGCCAAATTTTAAATCCAAATTATAATGAATAAAAGATTATTAATGTTGCATTTTTATCGGTACTAAGTAAAAATGACATTTGGTAAAAATAAAAACAGTGAAAGTTAATGAATTCATTCTTTTAAAATTAGATAAGAAATATTTTTAAAAACTGCTTCAATTTTTTTTTTTGTTAAATGTGATTAATATTTTTTTTATATTATATTATTACATATATTTAAAACTATTGCATTTCCAAAATTATTTAAAATAGTCATTTTCTATAAATTAATAACTTTTATCAATCGTTTACCAAACACCTTATATTTAAAAATAAATTTTTATTTTTATTTAACCAACAACCATTTTAAATTTATGAAAAAAATTAAGATTTAATAAATATATTAAAACATTTAAAATTACCAAATAAGTTAGTAGAAACAATACTACAATATAATAATTGAGGAAAAAAAATCATTCACAAATTATTATATATAGCAAGTATTTATATTTCAAGTAACTTCAAATTATTTATTACGATTATCAAGGAACAAAACTCTCAAAACCAACTCCAACAAATAACAAAAGGAAAAAGTCATGAAATTCGAAGATATAATAAGTTTGAAGTGTAAAAAAAAAAAAATATCGAAGATAATAGTAAATTTAGACCTTATTTGAAAGTGATTTCTAAATTTTGTGAAAATATTCCACAAAGTTTGTGAATAGAGTTTCCAAAAAATCTCTGGAAATCAAGGCATCACTACTCTTAGCACCCTAAACTGAGCCCTAGTTATCTATATATACACTATATAAAGTGAGCAACGGCTGCCTGGTACGTTTACTCCAACCATACAAAGAGATCATTCATGACTCGTCCAAATCACAATGTTAGACCATTGATTAATGCATAACATGTCATAACAAAAGATAGCCAACGAAAACAAATATACAA
>JAYMTB010000578.1:0-13572 GCA_036897585.1 Francoa sonchifolia | reverse complement strand
TGGCATGCATCTCTCTTTTTGAAGTTTTGGTGTTGGCATGCTCCACACATCCAATCTCCTCCTGTCCAGCTCATTCTTCATAACGCGAAAAACAAGAAATATGACTGTTAGATTATAATATTTAAGTTTAGTAGAGCAACTGAAACACTGAAAGTTTCGTAGTCAAGAACTCGTGTAAGCCCTATTGAAAAACAAGAAAATTTAGTTAAACCCATGTGGGTTTGATGCTTTTTCCATGCAGAAAGCATGCTAGTTTTGATCAGATTAGTACTGAGTAGATCTGTGATATAAATGTGTATCTAGGGTGTAATTTTTTGGTTGATTAAAATATCTGACCATTATTGGAGGGTTGCAAACCCTAGGAAAGAAGCAAAGAAATGAGGACTCACCTTAAGAGAGAAATGAAGAAATATTGATAAACAAAAATTGGAGAAATTAGCAGAGAAATAACTATTGAAGAGATTAAGAATGGAGTTGGTGAGTATTGGTCATTAAATTGAAGGGCTATATATACTTGTTAAGATGCCAATATGTGGGACCCAAGAACATATACTTTAGATGGGTTCCTTAATATGGGATCCAAAAGTAGAAATTTTCTCACAAATTTAGATTAATATTTTTGTCCATTATTAAGAATAATGTCAATCTAGATATCTTTGGACTAAATTCTTATTTAATCTTTATAGCAAATGTCATATGTCATATTGTTATATGTTCAATTCATGTTATCGTTAGTCATCGAAAATTGAGCTCATTTGTTCGCAATTTAATTTTGGTAGTAATATATATATATAATCAAGTATAAGTATAGTTTGATCCATATATAATAATGACAATCAGATTGAAAATGTTGTATCAGTTATAATTTCATAAATAATATGGCATTGGAATGAAATTTAGTTAACTCAGTTTAAAAAATTAATTTGAATTTGAATCATAAAATTTACAAACCCAACCAAATCGCAACTAACCATCATGTTTTGATTTGTATTGGAGTAATTATTATGAGTACATTTGGTGAGATGAAAGTACAATTATACCCTTCTTTATATGATTCTCCAATCCCCTGCATTATTGCTACAAGAAAAACACACTAAAATCATTCCCTATAAGAAGGTATTAAGAGGGAAAATTATTAAGTGAACCGCATCAAACAGTTGGCCTTCGACCGAGCAAATCATGCCTTGTAACATAAGCATGTGGGTCCGATATGTTGGAAATTTGTTTGTTTTAATATCTATAATATGCTGGTAGAACTATATACTTATTCTTGCATATATCTCCACATGAATGTGCCACGTGGAATGCCATGTCAACGTGGAAGGGACATGTGATTTGCACATGGGGTCTGCATAAGCAAGTTGCAAGCTGCAAGCTGCAAGCTGCAAGCTGCAAATAAACCTTCACTAAGTAAGAAAGAAAGGAGAAATGGATACAAGTCACTAAGGGCAAAGGTGTGAGAAAAAATAGAGAAATTATTCATGTGGAGAATCTATTCTTTTTAATGCACATCCATTGTCAAATAATTCCAATCTCACTTCTTTTTCATCAATAATTCAAATTCCATCATCTAAAACATTCATATATCCATTTCCATCCATTCTTTGCTTTTCTTTTACTTCTTGGTGGGTATTTAAACTAGTGAAACTGATTTTTCATCAATCTAAATTTTGTATACATTAATATATAATATAAAATCAAAAAATTTCATGGTGAAAAATTATCTTCCACCTGTACACATATTCAATCAGACTATGATACATAATTACTAAAAGTTGTGAGACCATTAATTATGTCATAGTTTGATTGGTCAAGATTCAGATGAACTAATATCACTACTAATTTTTTTTTTTTTTTTTATTTCTATAGAAAACAAAATTAGGTCTATTATGGAAAGAAAGATAGACAAAAATTGCTTAGGACCTACTTCGATATATAAGTAAATTATGATTACTATCTCGTGACTAGGTGCATTTTGAAGAAATTGTTGTAAAATATCAATTATGTAATTTGAAAAGTGTAAAATGAGATAGTGTAATCGAACCGACTTTGAGAAACCGAATAAATTAATGCTAATAAACTAGTTATTAGGCATCTAATAATTAAGGTTAAAATAAGAAAAAGGACATACATTATTAGTAGAATATTAGTCATTCTCTTCCTTAAAAAGAACACGTGGGAAATACTCCATGTCATTTTTTCACATGGAACATAAACCGCGGCGGCCCGACGCTGTCTATTCTCTATCTTTCCTTAATTCATTCCTTCCATGTGTCTCTTTAAGGTTGACTTATTTCTAGGTTTTTATTTATAGAATATTAACTATGTGTCTTCATGTGATACATCATTTATTTATTTATATGCATAATAGATAAACAAATTAAATTTAATTGAAAAACTAACATAATAATCAGTCTGAGTATATCCCATATAATAAAAAGAGAATGTTTGTCAATTGAACTGAAATCAACAAACTTGAAGTTGAACTTGTACTTGTACACCAAGTGGGTAAGTTTTTTCAATTGGTCTAAGTTGTTTTAAGTATTAAACCTTTTAACATTTTATCAAATGACTTGAATTTCACTTAGTTCAAAAAAGTATACTCAAGGGGTTGTGTCTGCAACTGGTACCTATTTTGATCTTAAAAAATATATATTCCTCGGTGATGATAAGGAAGAATCCTAATCACATTATATGTTTTTAAAAATCAGAATTGGTGAATATTCTCGTAACTCTTTAATCTTTATCCATGTGGGATTGTGACTCTTCTTATAAATGTGCTCAATTATATACTTCATAATTGTCCCTTTTGAATGATGAATATTCTATTTATATATATGCTTTAATGAATTTCATTTTTATTTTGGTACCACAACTACTAGAAACCTTAATTTTCATTTATGCTTTAATTGATACAATTTCGTGGTCGATTTTTTTTCAGAAAATTTCATGAATCAATGTCATGGTGTCATTGAAAGGGTTTATTTTTGTGAAGCTTTGTCATGTGTTTGATGAAATGCCTATGAGAGATGGGGGCATAACGGAATTCCATAATATCAAGCCATCCCATAATTATGATTGCCAATCTTCGTTATAATGTTAAAGTTTATTGTTGAGTACATATATCCATCTTTATTTATATAAAAAAGATGGGTTTTAAGTCTTAACACAACCAAAATACTACTAATCTTAAATTCAATTCATCATGCATCAATGTTTGAGAATTTCTTGAAGGAATTCTTCCTGGCTGAGGCTAAAACAGTCTTGTCAGCAACTATGAAATATGCTGCTCCTGCCACTGCCACCAAATTAAGAAATTAAATTACTGCTTACTAATTAAGGCTTGTTCATATTTTGAAAAACGTTTGTGAGTACAATTTGTTTTAAAATTGAGAATCCCTTATCTAAAATCAACTCCAAACGGGGATATGACAAATGTGGGAATTTGAATTTGAATTATGACAAACCTGTGGAGATTATGAGTGCTTGAGCAGTGTGATTCAGATTAGCTCTTGCCCACGGAAGCATTTTTACACTTGCCATCTGCATTTTCATATTAATAATTTTCACTTAAAATTGGTCTTCAAATGGATAATTGTTAGCTAAAAGTTAATGTGAAGTTACTGTAGGAATGGCAGTGGCAATTGTTGCTAAAACAGCTGCCTTTGCTCCTGCTACTACTCCCTCTGTTGATTCAATACAAATGTTAGCCAATTTTAAGTTAATCAAATGTACTTAAAATATGAAAATTTTGAGTTAAAATTGAAACTTTTTTATGGGAATGATTGAGCTGCCTTTAGAAATACAAGAAATCCCAATCTGGGTTTCCTCCCTTTTGGTCATTGAGAGACAAAATAAAACCCACATTTGGGTAGTTGAAGAAAATTGGAAATAGGAAAAAATAAGATGTAATTATAAATAACTAAGTTCAACTCACTGCTACACTTTTAGTGTAAGAGTAAGAGATAATTGTAATTCAAATTCAACCCGGTAATACATTTTTAGTGGAAAAATAAGAGGTAATTGTAATGATTTGAATTCGATCCACTAATCCATTCTAAAAGGCAAGTGTAAAAAAGGAATAACCTTACCAATGTACTAAAAAAAATGAAATTTAGGGTAAAAATTGAAACTTTACTTCTACTTTTTGATGACGGGTTTGAAATTAAAAACCCATTTTCAATACCCTAAAAGGAGCACAAATTGTGAAAAAAGAAAGAAAAATTACCATGAGAATATCTCTTAGCAATGGCTAACTTTTGGTCAAAGGAAGCCAAAGTGTTTCTCTCAATGGAAGATTGTGCAACTCTATTAGCCATGATAGTGAAAACCCAAATGAAAGTTTGAAGTTTGAGATGAAGTTTTGAAGTTAGGATGAATGAAATGTTAAAGAGATTATATATAGGGTTTTATAAGGATGATTAATGAAGGAATTAAGAGTTTGATGGTTTCATTTGAATTCTAGTGTCAGAGTCACTTGTTTTCATTTTTGTTTGCCACTGGTTTTAGTTAAGTGTGTTTTTGGAAAGTGATAAGTAGGTAATGAGATAGAAATGAATGGTTTTAATTAGTGATCAATAAGTGAGCTATCAAGTTTCTACTATTTTGATGCATAATTAATTGTTCATTTATTTCTTGTCCACATTTATTAGTGAAAATATTCATACTAGTAGTGAAAATTACAAGTAATGGTTTAATTCAACTTGATTATTTTTAAAATAAACTTTTAATTTCGTTTAACATCCATAATTTAATGTAAAAGTAGATTAAAGTGAATATTATTATTTTTACAACCTTAAAAAAGGTTCATGTTTTTCAGACAAGGCAATGCAGAAGCCACAGTTTTTAAGAAACCATGGGTGGCTTCAAATTTCATGGGACTGAAACACGTGTGATAAATCAACGGTCACGATTATATGCTGATTATTGTCTTAATGAGTAGTGATATTCACCATTAAATATGGGATTTCTGCCTCCAAAAACAAATGGGCCTACTTTTGTCTCTTTGGATTTGGACCCATGATATTAATGGGCTGTATTGGGAGCCCATGCAAATTTCCTTTCTTCCTTGCAATTCAACTATTGAAAATTTTGAATTATTAAGAAATAAAAATTATCACAAAAGTAATTTAATATTATTTTCACATCAATATATATATTTTTATGTGAGTGTAAATATCTAAAATATACCATTCAACAAATAAATTAAAGTATGGTGATACTAAAACCCAAAAAAAATAACAAGAAAATTTATTTTCTCTTAACCATGGTGAATTTTAAGATTTTAGAGAATAGAATTTATTAAGAAAAACAATTAACAAAAATTTGAATAGCTTATTTTATGGGTTAAATTATCAAAAATTCACGTGTATATGTCTTCAAACAATAAATCTATTTTCAATCAAAATTATAAAGATTTTGGAAGATTCTATTTACTTTTTAAAAAAAAAAATAAAAAATGTTGGTAATGTTAAATATGAGCTACTTTTTGGGTGTGTTTGCACAATTGAGTGAGTTGGTGGAAAATTATAATAAAACATTTTTGAAACATTGCCAAACTTATGGCTAATACCCTAATTGGGGCCCACTCTTTTCCCATTTATATTCCTCTTTTTGACCCATATTCTTCTTTTGTCATTTCCCTCCCATATCTCCTCTTATATAATCCTTAAATCTCTCTTCATATCAAATCCAACACATTTTTTTGTGTGTTTCAGTTGTTCTACCAAAATATTATTTAGAAGAAAATTATAGAAAACTTACGGTTTTTTCTTTTTATACAAGTTTATATATAGCCATCTCATCTCAAACTGACTCTAAACTCATTTTTGTTTGGATCTGATCGTGGCTTGGGTGCATCGATCCATGGCGGGCTTACAAAGATCAGATGTATCATTTCGAAGACAAGGATCATCCGGATTAATATGGGACGACCAGAAGTTATTCTTATCCGGAGAATTAACCAAGTTGAAACCAAGTAATGAAAAACAAGAAATTTCAAAGCCACTGCCTTGTGATGACCCTCCGTCCCCAAAGACCGCTGGCTGCACCGGCCTTTGTGGCATATTCAGAAAACCGGTGAAACCCGAATCAAACAAGCCCAAATTGTTGTGATTGCAAAATTTTGCTATCCCTTTTATGTCCACCATATGTAACTAACTACCTTGTCTTTTGATCCTTATTTGGTATAATATTATACTGGGAGTGCTAAAGATTTTCTCCATTTTTCAATATATATTTATTGAAGTTATTAAAATTAAAATAAAATATGTCAACAATTATGTGTTTAACAACTGTTTCTTAAATTCCAAAAATAATTTTGAAAAACTAATAAAATTAGATATCTAGAGATTTTATTTCAATATATAATTAAATTTCAAACGGAAGTTTAACAGAGACTTGTCACCGTTCAAATGGAAGATAACGTAGCGGACCAAACTGCACCTCACGACCGTTAGGAACTCCGTCATTATCCCAGTGGGCCCAAGTAACTAACCAATCAGAACGCTGACAGCTGGAGCCACACTCCATAGAATATCCGGATTTTCCCTCCGCACATTTCATTATTGCCCTTTCACTGTTTAAACGTAACAATTACTATTTCTTTTTATTTATTTTATAAATGGGTTAATTAGACATTGGACCCTTGATGCTTACAAAATTTATAAACTTACCCTATATATTTTTTTTATGCTTAATAGTCTTTTATTTTTACAAATACATTCGTTTTTTAAAATTTTCTGTTAGTGATTAATCCAATCTTACCGTTAATATTAGAATCAGATTGCCTCGCGGTTGTCCAATTGAAAAGAAAAAGTCAAGTAATTATTATTGATATAGTCAAATTCTTGAAATATAATAATTAACTTTATTTATTTTTTGAGGGTATTGGAATTTGGTAGTCAACAAAAATTAGACGATGAAATTGGGTATGTGCAAAATTCTAAAATTAGTATGAGAGATAAGTGTAAATAATAAAACGATATGGGAATTTTTGTAAATTAAGTTAAATATTAGGGTGCAAATTGTAATAAACCCAAGGTAGTTATTTTATTTATGGAATTTGGTTTCCATTATAATGCAAAGGGAAAAAGAGAGCGGGAACGCGTACAGCTCTTTCCTTTCCTTTCCTCTACATAAGTGCTTCTGTACTCCCCATTTTCATTAGGGTTTCAATTTCATTTTTTCATTTCTCTCTCATTTTCGAGATCTGCGCTGTTCCTTTTCTCTCTTTCAAGTTTCGTAGCTGAGCAGGAGTTACTGTTTGTGTTCTTCCTTTAGGTACGTTTTGATTTTGCTTTTGCGTTTTTCGATCGTTGATTTTGAGCGTTTATACTGATTTTGAGGTGATTTCATGGTGTGTTTTTTTAGGTTTGTGGATCTGATTGTGTTTTAGGGGTGTATATCGTCTAATTTTTGTGTAGGAAAGTTTTTACTGTGTTCGGATGCACATTTGCAGGAATTCGAATTGTTTTGATTTTTTTGGTGTGTTATTCTGATGTCGGTTGGTTGATGTTGATCTTGAGCAGATATTGCTTTCCTGTGTTTTGATTTTGAGATAGTTTATGTTATCTCTGTTTTGTGCTATTGTCGGTGCTTTAATTTTAATTTTAATTTTTGTAGAAATTGGGCGTATAATTAATATTCTAGATCTGTGTTGGTTTAAATGAATGTTTGGTTGTTTCTTTGAATAATTTGTTGATATACTTCTCTGTTTGACAGTTCTCTGCATTGGAATGATATGAGCGGAGATGAATTGATCTGCACTTTATCTTTTTGTAATGAAAATCATGCTAATGCGTGTGCCTAACAATTTACTTTAGTTGAATGGATATCAAGATCAGAGTATTTGAAAATTTGTTGTATGTTTGCCTTGTATTGGGATATTCTACCTAAATTATATATTTCCTGTATATTGACAATTCATTGCGTTATTTGATGTATATTGAAATTTGGAAGTGGATGCTAACAATTGTCATACTGTGAGCCATTGAATATGTAATCTGACACATGGAAATATGGAACAAGTTAAAATGATTGGTGCCTGAGCAATTGTTTTTTGTCCTCTAGATCTACTAGAACAGATAATGCATATTATTTGTTTGCAGTATCCATTTTGGGGGTTTTATCTTTAATGACACGTTTCAAAGGAGAGAAAGTAAAGGGTCATATACAACTGGAAAAAAAGAGACATGTGTATGTGTATTAGAAGTAATGGATAGGGCTTATAAAATATTGAAATATGTACCATGAGAGAAAGAAGTGGGATGAGGATGTATTAGGAAATATTTTTAATGACTTCTTATTTGCTATCGAAGTCAAAGATATCAAAGTAATATTTATATTAAAGTCAGATCTTAAATGTTTGTGGAAGGATGTATGATCTGTGTGATGTCATAACTAGATGTTAACTGTCACCACCTCACTTCTAAATATCATTTATTAGAACCGGCAACGTCTTAAAGTTGTAAAACAGTGTGAACAAATAGCCATGCTCTATTTGCATGTAGATGAATCATCTTATCCAAGACTTATTTTCTAATTTTTGAAAGAAGAAATGGATGTTTGCTGCCTATTGAGATATACATTAATTTGTTCAAAGTCTAGTGCATCAGTCATTCTAGTCTGACAGTACTTTTTGATAAGCTTGTACATTAGTTAAAGGAATTTGGTCTGTTTTCAAATAAAATATATTTCATATTCTCTATTCATTTGTTTTAAACATGTAGTTATGGCTCCACCAATTGAGACTGAAACCAAAGCTCATGAGCCTTACAGTTTTTCACATCCACATCCACATCCACCTCTGAATGAAAGAATCCTCTCATCCATGAACAGGAGGTCTGTTGCTGCACACCCTTGGCATGATCTTGAGATAGGTATAAAAATATCACCTTCAAGTCACTATATTAATTATTATTGATTTTTCCTCTTTTTGATATAATAACCTTTCTCTACTCTTTTCAATGCAGGACCTGAAGCTCCTAAGATTTTCAACTGCGTAAGGATACTGGACTTTGAGTTCATTTTGTTATGTGTATCATAGACACTACATTTTATATCTTACCCCCAATAGTAGGGAGAAGGCATTTTGCGTCATATACATTTTACATCACAACTTCATAATGGATAATAGTATTGGTTGTACTTTTAACCAACTTAGGAGTTGTTTCTTTTGACCAAAACTTGGACTTGGTAGAACTTTAAAGCTACTCCAATTAGATTTAGTACATGCTTCTCTTTGAAGAATATCATGGTTCCAGTTTTTGGATGTTACTATGGGCAGACTTAGTTTAGAAGAGTACATAATTTGACATTGTGCTGATGAGAGAAATGCGATATATTATCTGACATCGTGTCCATGGTTCTCTAGTTAAAATTTTGGCTAATTATGCAGGTAGTTGAAATAGGAAAAGGAAGCAAGGTGAAATATGAACTTGATAAGAAAACTGGATTGATAAAGGTAATAACATGTCTAAAGCCAATTTCCTAGTAATCCCATGAAAATTCAATCATGTAGCTAACTGGTGCATGTATGTACAGGTTGATCGTGTGCTCTACTCTTCAGTTGTATACCCTCATAACTATGGCTTCATCCCCCGAACTCTTTGCGAGGACAATGACCCCATGGATGTGTTGGTTATCATGCAGGTACTGCAGTTTGATGCATATTCTTTTGAAAATATTACTCTTTCATTTTTCTGGGTTTCTGTATTGCATGCTTGCGAGTTACTTTGGTATCATCTAGTAGGTTTCTCCGTAACATTTTAGCGTGATGGTCCCCCTAATACCCCCCTAAAATCCATGGATATGCATGAACAATGGGTCATTCAAACCAATTTTCATGTCGGCTCCTGCTAAACAGTTACAAGTAGTGTTTTTGGCATGACTTGGCTGTCGTGTTGGTGGACATGGATTCAGCAGGCTCAATACTGATTATGATGGCTGTGTCAGTACCTAAAGAATAGACTGAACACAGCCAAATGTAGCAGAAGGGGAAATGTTGAAGAAAAATTTAGAAAAATGACGAAATAGTTCGCATACTTATTCATGATTTGTGACATCAATATGGAACCTCACTGCAGGAACCAGTTCATCCAGGATGCTTTCTTCGTGCTAAAGCTATTGGCCTCATGCCAATGATTGATCAGGTACACATTCATAAAAATTTAAGAAATAGTTATCCATACCCTTCAAAGTTGCTAACCCTTCTACAAACACAGGGTGAGAAAGACGACAAGATCATTGCAGTCTGTGCTGATGATCCTGAGTACCGACACTACAACGATATAAAGGACCTCCCACCTCATCGTTTGGCTGAGATTCGCCGCTTCTTTGAAGACTGTAACCTTTCTAAACATACTATTTTTTTCAAGCACTAATTCTGATCTTTTCTCTTGTGAAGTCTATAATGTAAAATTATTCAATCAAATTCTCAGACAAAAAGAACGAGAACAAGGATGTTGCTGTCAATGACTTTCTGCCCGCCTCTGATGCCTTCGATGCAATCCAGCATTCATTGTAAGTCATTATCCTTTCTCTCTCCACAATTTCCATATTGTTAGATTCGTAATCTCATTACATATCTCTGTTATACTGTAAAAGGGATCTCTATGCTGATTACATTGTGGAGAGCTTAAGGCGGTAGTTCTTCATGGCGCTCCATTAGACACGGAAGATGTTATGTACGTCTTTTTGTCCTGCTTATCAACAACCCAAGAAAAAAACGAAGAAAATCTTTTCGTCCTTGTAAGAAATTCTGTAATTCCGCTATGTTTTCACAGTGAATGCTTATATTATACTACACAATATATGTAGTCGACTTGTTTCTTGTGCTTATTACATTACATATATCGAACAACTTTGTTGCTATTTTATTAATTCTGTTGTAATATTTTTTTATTTATTATATTTTGTATACCCAATTAAACATGAACCAGCCTTTGAAACTTAGATAGTTTTAATCGTGGATGCAAATCATTGTCATACAATACAAATAAACTATGAACCAGTTCATAGTAAGTGCTGTAATTTTTCTTCCATCACTCCCTTTCTCGTGTTTATAGCAATATTTTCGTCTTGCAACTCTAGAAAACGTTGTTTTGTTTCAATTCAGCGCACGCAATGTCAAACTGTGCCATCAGCTGTGAAGATACTGTGTTTGGACTCGTGGTGTATCTCTCGAATATTTGTCTTGGCCTTAATGATGGCGAAGCAGATCCTCGTCCATGCTTCTTCTTGCTCGTAAATGTTTTTGCGCCCTGGATTGATCTCTACGGGAATATAAGATGCAGCATCGGACATATCATTTGAAGATTTGACCTCTTCACCTTCGTGCGTCTAAGTTAATCAAATCGTACTTACTAGATATAAAATAAAGTAAAAACGAAATAAGTTAAATTAAATGCTTACCATTTTTTCATCAGTCATTTCAACTTTTGCTGTAACTCTAATTATAGTTGTAGTTGATCTCGGGATTATAGCATTGGCTCGGACATAACAACTCTACAACAAAACTATCACAATGTTATAACAAATTATGGGCTTAAATATCACCATATCTCCTTAAATGCTTCATTGATTTCAAATGGTCTCCTTCCCGAACTAAGATTTTGTAATAAATTGCCTAAATTATATTATAAATAATATGGATAAACTATTTTTAGAAATATTATATACAAGGTGATTTTTTTAGCCCAATTTTTGGAACAATGATTCATAAATTTCTAAAATAATATTAAAAATACTTATAAATGTAATTTCAAAACCTTAGACTTCAAAATCTGCAAAATCAATTCTAAACGAAGTTTAAATTGTTGGGATTGATTCTGATAAAAATGAATCTGTGAATTACTTAAAAAGCTGTCGCTATTGTTTTTTTAAAGGTCTGATTTGTGGTTTGTTCTTCGTTCCGGCGATGCTTCGATGAGATCCGTTGCCGGCTACTTCTTGGCGACCTACTAGTTTTTTCGCCCTTCACTAGCTTTTGGGCTGATAATCATGGGCCGTTTTTGCAGCCCATTTTAGGATATTTGGGCTTTTCATTTGGGCCTGCATTTTGCGTCTTTTAATATTGTGGGCTTCTTTTGGCCCAAAGAGTAATGTCTTGGGCTATTGGCCTTTATTTGGTCCTTTCTCCCATTCGTTTCCTCTTTCGTCCCTAAACCCTTTCATATCAATCTGTGTAAAACCCTAACCAGAAAAATCGCCATTGATAACATCTCAAAATCCATTATGAGTTCCTTCACCAGCACCACAAACTTCGACAATCTCCTTCTCCAAACCCTAATGGGTAGACTCCAAATCCGTCCTCCAAACACCAATTCCTTCGTTTCTCAATCCCTCGAAGACCTTCTTTTCGACGCCGCCAATCTCTCCGACGGCGACGATGATAACAAAACTCAGCTCTCCAAGGAAGAATCGAAGCTTGAAAAGGAGATAATCAAAGTGATTCTTAGTGGAAAGATTGATTCTCTTAAACCTAATTCGGGCCAAGCTGTTACAATCAATGAGCATCATATTTGTGTAGGGTTTCATGAGGAGACGGCTTCGGATTATAGGGTTTGGGAATGGCATGGACATATTATGTTGTTTGATGAAGAGGATGGATATACGCCGGAGTATATTTATGGGAATTATTTTGAGAGGTTGCAGGTTAGGGCACGCGGTGGTGGCGAGAAGGTTAAGGAGGTGGAGGAGGAGAAGGAGGAGGAGAAGGAGGAGAAGGTTGGGAATTTGGGATTGAGGGAGTTGATTGATGGTGGTGATTCTGGTGGTGGACGAGTTCTTCATCGGAATTTGAATGCTGATTCTACAAGGTTTGTATGAAAATTTCTTTTGATTTTATGTTTTGGTGTGTGTTTGCAAGTATAAGCATTATAGATGAACATGATCTTAATGTGTGTGTTGTGAATTTATTCTTTCATGTTTGTTATCATGGCATATTAATTATCATTTTGTGGTTTTCTACGGATTAGACGGATGTTTTCAGTCAAATTTCTCATGTTGTTGAGTTAAGAGGGTTGTAATTCATAATTGGATCGATAATGTTGGGGTAAAGAACTTGTAACGTTCATATCAGGAACTGAGATAGTAATCTTTGGTGAGCAAGTTTAAAGTTGAGAAAGTATGTTCCCAGCTCCTATTGTCGAGTTTTGAGGGTTATATATTTCTAATCGGATTGATAATGTTGTGTCTGAAAATCGAGAAAGTAATCATCGGTGAGCGACAGTTTGAAGTTAGATAGTTAGAGATGTGTTTGATCGGGTTAAAAGCCTCTGCTTGAGATACCACTATCAGAAAAAAAAAATAGTGATTCAAAACAGTAGTTGGTGTGGATAGATATCCCATGAATGGGTATGTAAAATACAATGATAATGAACGCAGTTGAAGTTGAGTAATATCGCGCGGTAGGCCATTGGATAGATGTATGAAATTTTACCCATATGTGAAACCTGTTTTTGGTCTGGAACTCATGATTATTGGGTCACTTAAGAATGACTTTATTCTTACGTCTAGCTGCACACTCGAGGAAGTTGAAGAAATGTCATCTGTAAATTGTGTGATATTGTT
>JAYMTB010000577.1:0-13575 GCA_036897585.1 Francoa sonchifolia | reverse complement strand
TTGTAAGTTTAAGTTGAATAAGTCAAATATAATATTTACAGGAACTAAATATAAATTCAAATTGAATATCAGATACTCTCTAATTTGACCCGTTTGTATTTCTTTGATTTTTTTTACAGGAAATCGAGGCCAAAGATGACATTCTCAATCTTTTGGAAGATTGCGCTACTTGGTTTTCTAGAGTAATGCTCCATACAAGAAAACCCTAATTCATTTACACGTGCGCACGTCACTTTGTAAATTTGTTTCAAATCCTTTTCAATTTATCACGCATATATATAATGTTTGTTGTGATCTTTAAGAAATTAAGTCTTAGGCATATTTCCACATGACATAATTATATACTTCTTGAAAAAAAAATTGTTAATAATATAGACAGTCTGTTTTGTAATACAAATTTAAATTTTTTAAAAAGTGAAATGTTTGGATTATCAGGCCTGTGTTGGATCAAAACTTGTACTATGTAGGAATGACATATACATCAGCCACGTTCGCGGCTGCCACCGTTAATGTCCTCCCGGCGATCACCTTAATATTGGCTGTGACTTTCAGGTAATAATCTTTCATTTGATTTCATATAATTTCTTTAGTTCCAATATAATTGGAACATGTACAAATTCACGGACCAATAATATAATGCCACGTGTGCAAAAAATTCAAAATTTAGTGTATAGTTTTTGTTACAAAAATATATTTTATATTTCTTGAGTGAAATGAAATATTACATTAGATTTAAGTTGTGACAAATAATATCCGAGCTAATTATTATTTGTCTTTTATTCATTTCGATAGAATTATTCCTATAAATTTACAAATATGGTTATTTTTAAATGTGATTAATTAGGTTGGAAAAAATTAATATTAAGAGAATAAGTAGCTTAGCAAAGGTCATCGGAACAATAATCACAGTCGTAGGCGCGGTGGTTATGACATTGTACAAGGGTCCAATAGTCGATATTTTCTTCTCCGGCGGAGCTAGCCACCACGGCAGAACCACCACCGCCCACAAATCCGCCGATGATCAACATTGGGTTGCCGGAACCCTAATGCTATTAACTAGATGTGTTGGATGGGCTGCTTTCTTCATACTACAAGTAAAAACTAAATTACCAACATTTGTAATTTTTATTAAAAATATATATTTATTTTATTATTATTTTTTTTTGCAGTGTTTTACAGTAGAAGAATATCCAGCAAAACTTACTCTGACAACATGGGTGTGTTTCATGGGAACATTGGAAGGAACAGCTGTTTCACTTGCTATGGAAAGAGACATGAGTTCTTGGATTATCGGATGGGATTCTAGACTTTTTGCTGCTGCTTATTCTGTATGTTTCAGACTTATATTTTTCACTGTTTGATATTGATTTTGTTCTCACTGATCCAATACATAAGACTAGTTCAATAAGTTAGTTTATACTAGAATTATTAATATTAATGCATGTCAAATTTAGTAGACTATTTTTCCGACGTGGGACACTAAAATAACAAGGTTATATGTTTCAATGTTTTGATGATTATATAGGGAATAGTTTGCTCAGGAGTGGCATATTATGTACAAGGAGTTGTAATAAGGGAAAGAGGACCTGTTTTTGTTACTTCTTTCAGTCCTCTTTGTATGATTATCACTGCTGCTCTTGGTGCCATTATTTTAGCTGAACAATTTCATCTTGGAAGGTACAAATTCCTATTCGAGACTGCTACAAATTAACCATTTTTTTTTTAATACTTGTATAAAGATCAAATTTCTCACTGTATAAACATCGAGATTTTTGTCACTAAATCTGCATTTCTTATTGACCCACTAAATATTTTCACAAAATAATATCAGGGTCGATTATGATATCCTTTATAATGGTCTAAATGTGATCGAATTGTTTGTGAATTGATGCAGCATAATAGGAAACATTCTAATAGTATTTGGACTATATGCTGTGATGTGGGGAAACAGCAAAGATCCAATAAACAACAAGAAAGATTCTTCATTTTCAGAAGATGAGGAAAATGGAAATCATGAAATATTGCCCGTCACAAATATTGACTTATCAATTAATGTTGATAAGAACATCATCGTCAATGGAAAACCAGATCAAGAAATGAATAATATTCCATCAAAACAATCATGATATATAATCAATAATCCCTAATTATGAAATGTAATATTATTTTAACTTTTTGGATTTTTTTTCCTTTTCTTTTTCCTTTTTGGCCAATGTGAGATGTGTTGATTTTAATGTATGTGAGATTTCATTGTGAGTGAAATTGTCTATATGATATCTCAATTTGGTAAGAAAGAATATCCCAAAATTTGGACTATACAATCAAGCTTATGTACAAGGCTAGTATTTCATATGTTGAAACAGCTAACACCCAATTAGCCTATAGCTTAAATCTAAAGTAATTTGGCTATAAACCCATTATACAATAGCTAATTCTATTACAATTTAAAAAAAAAAAAAGAAGTGAAATTTAACATTCTTCTACCTTTATTTACATTGAATAAATGTTATTTATATATAGTGAACAAATTAATTTCATTTGAGAAATTGAAAATCCATGAAAAAGTGTCTATGTTCATACTTACAAAAGTGTCCATGTTCATTACTGTATAAATTGAATTTATATTTGCAATTGGGTTCATATAAAAAGTTATTTTGTAATTTAATTATTGAATCCCCAATTTATGGGACAAAAGGGAATTAAAATGAATTAAATTGAATAATTTGGATTTATTCATTTTTGGTCTGTAAGGGTAAGAAATTGAGTGGATAGTGAAAAATGGCGATGTGGGTATTTGGGTATGGATCTCTTATATGGAAAGCTGGATTTGAATACGATGAACGCCTTGTGGGTTTCATCAAAAACTATCGCCGTGTCTTCCATCAAGGTATATATACAGATAAATTTGATAGATATACGTGTATATATGATGTTTGTGATTTCAATTTTTGATGAATTGGTGAATGTTTGGATGAGGTTGTGTGTAATTAGGTAGTACTGATCATAGAGGAACACCGGCGTTTCCTGGAAGAACTGTCACATTGGAGCCTGCTAAAGGGGAAATCTGTGTATGTTGTTTTGATATTTCAACACCCTGTTGTTAGTTACTTAATGGGTTTTGAGCAAAATGTATGAAATCGTTTATTGGATGGTGAAAGTATTCATTGTTTGATTGTGAATCTATGATGATGTGAAGCTGGAACAGATGTTAGAAAACTATGAATTACAATGTTGTATGTTGATTGTAAGCAATGGGTCATGATTTACGATAAATCATGACCCTTTTGTTATTTACTTAATAGGTTTTGGCCAAAATGTATGAAATATGTGGATGTTGTTTTGCTGTATCAAAACTCTTGATATTTGAATCGATTTTCTTCAATTTTGCAAATTTTAATTATTTGAAGCTTTGACAGATGTTAGATTATATGAGTTGTGGAATTGCTGTTGGGGTTGTGCTAGAGTTTACAGATAGGTTTGTTTGAAAACTATGGACCAAAAAAATATATATAATTGATGGGTCGTAATTTGCAATTAAGAAATGCACATAGGCACAGAAAAATTGGGCGAAAACTTGTTAACAACACATTTATGATTATTTCTTAAGGGTTCGCCTTTATTTGCTTATGAATGTCTAAAGTAAGGTGGTGTTCCCTTTCTGATTAGGAACTCGTAATATTAAAACTTCATGGTGGTTTATTTGATTGTTTCTACAAACGCTTGTTCTGATATTTCACTTGTATGTATGTTTAGTATGGTGATTCAAAAACTTGTTGTAGCACTTTGTCCGTTGTGCAAGGATTTGGAGTGGTTTAACTCGAATCTGTTAATTTCCTGCAGATGTTTTTTTCTTTGGATTGTGAATACTTTTACATTTGGTATGACTTCATTAGTGTATCTCGACGTAGAAGTTGCGAAGAAGATGTATTTTAAGTAGATGATTCATTTCTTTAGTTTGGTTGTAGTGGGGAGTTTCTTACAAGGTTTTGGGAAAGGAAGATCAAGCCACTGCATTATCGGTATACTTTTCTTGAATGAATTTCTTAAGTTAAATAATTCTTGTGTTAGTAAATATCATAGGATATTAGAGCAGTTGCCACATTGAGGACATCACATTCCAAGTTTATGATTCTTATGTAAAATTTAATCCTCGTTCTAAACTTTAAGGTTGCTTTTATGGATTGGTCAGTAATGGCTATATTGTTATGCTCATTGTAGCCTTTGGTGCTATCTCGGGTCACATCTTAGATTGTCTTGTTCCACTTGTTTTGCTTTCATCTGCGTACGGTGAAAATACTTATGCCCTGCCCTTGAATGATGTTGTGAAACGCAGTATTTAGAAGTGAGGGAGAAGCAGTATGACAATAAAGCTTATGTCGATCTCTTTACTGTAAGTTCTATATGTTTAAGCTTCCTGCCAGATTGTTGTGTTGCGTCTATCTTTTTCTAGTGTCAAACATTTTCAGGCTTGTCAATCGTGTTATATTTTAGGAGCCTATGGCTACAACTCCTGCAGTTTCTGGAGTAATGGTGTAAGTTGCAGATTGCTGAGAATTCCCTTATATCTACTGCATGCTAACTTTGCAAACAATTCCGGATTACAACTGATAGTTTTACTTCTTAGTTACATAGCATCTGCCGACAAGAAGCTCAACAGGAATTACTTGGGTCCTGCGTCTCTTGAAGAGATTGCCAAGTAAGTGGAACTTATCTATGCTTTTTCTCCAATGATTTTTCATTCGGAAAACTTTATCTGCACTGACCGAGTTATTTGCTCGCTGTGAATATCTTGAGTAGACTTCGAAGTTATTCACCTAAAGTAAGGATGGAATTAACAACTTCTTCATAGTTGCACGACTTTAGGTGAATAACTCAGATGGTCTCGGACATTATAGATGCAAATCATTCTAGCTTTGTTCTCATTCTTCAGGCAAATTATTGAAGCTAAAGGCCCCTCAGGACCCAATAGAGACTACCTCTTCCAACTAGAATCGGCTCTTGATCAAATTGGTATCTCCTTGAACCTTTCTATGGCCACTTATTCGATCGTTTGTGCCTGCATTTCTTCTCATTTTATCTTCATAATTTTCTTTTGCAGGGTGTAAAGACGAACATATCATAGATCTTGCAAATGAAGTTAGACGCATCCTTTCAGCGAGAGAACTGACTGCTTCATGATGCCATGAATTATAGCCATCTGGTGCAGGCTTCAAAGTGGATGTTTCTCAAGTAATTTTTCCGATGATTCATCTAGCACGGTGGCAGTGAAGATCTATGCTACCTACCAACATGAACTACATTGAACGAAACAATTTATTCATATATATGCTAAACCCGATTAATGCTTTTGCTTTTATAAATGCTGAACTATACGAGCAGCAAATGAATAGTAGCACACTCCAGACAATTCTCTACTCTATCCTGATGAAAACCCGACAATAAATGACAAAACGGACTTCAGGCTAAACAAGAGTTAGAAGACCTCTGTCACCCCAAGAGCACACTAAAGCAGGAGGGTTGTTCGGACAAACAACCGAAAAGGGAAAGATGGGCAATGGCCACTGTATACGGTGAAACACCATTTTCATAGAATATTCGAAAAGGTCACCAGTTATTTTAACAAAACTATTGTCATAATACATATCCCATTAACATTCATAATCTAATCCAAAGACTAACTAAACTGAAATGAAAATTGAAAAAAAAAAAAAAAAAACTGTATACAGTACTTCAGTTATTGATGAATGCATTATGAGCCATCTTGCAAGCCAGCAAACACTCGACTTAGTCACTGTCCTCATTATCTGCAGATGTAAAAGATTCTTATAAGGTAACTGACACTCTAGCTTGAATTATGCAAATACCCGATTATGTAAAGCTAAGATAATGCAGAAACATATATCACTAATCAACAGATCCACGATTTCATAACCTTACCATCATTTAATTCTTCTTCGCTCTGGCTGTCATCATTGCCATCATCGTCACCATCTTCCTCGACGTCATCATCGTCATCGTTGTCTTCTTCATCCTCATCAGTATGATCAGAACCATCTTCATCACTTTCAACTGGTACTTTGGGCTTTGGAGGAGGAGGAGGAGGAGGTACGAAACTAGTTGTGGACCTTCGACGAGAACTTGCAACAATGTTACTCATGTCAATGCCCTCCAGTTCTTTTGCTCTTTCCTTTTTCCTCCTGACTTCCTTAATTTCTGAGCACAGAAAGACAATGGTGTAAATACTTTCCTGTGCAGGTGCCTCAGCAAACCCATGTATAATATAAGTAGAATATGCTTCCAAGTATATTTAGGATTCTTAAATGAAAGAACCATGAAGTGATAACTTGGTAACGAAATCTTAAAAGACTACTGAACACATTAGTATGTCCAGGATCTAAGCTACGATTAGGCTACCCAAGAACAATAATGACAATCTAGGAATAACAATAACAACAAAATCTGAAGTCAGGAGATGAAGAGGTGGTTTATTTTCCTTTCATTTGCTTGTTTTTTAGCTTTAAGTAGCGAAGGTTGGGAAAACCAAATAGAGCTTACTGCAGCAGGCAAGATAATCAAGAATGTAGGACCATTTAGAACTCAGTGAATGAGTGTACAATACTAACTTCTCGAATGAGAATACTTTGTTTGCAAGTAGATAGTCACAAATAATATACCAGCATTGGGAACCATACTAATATTCAAATTTAGTACATACCCTTTTCGCTGGGATTTGCAGACAATCCTTCCCTCGAGAGTATCTCCTCAAGTTCCTTTACTAGGCAGGTCTCGCGTTTGTTCTCATGCACCTGTTTGACTTTCTTGTAAACAGCAGGAGGAATACTGTAACAGAAATAAACATTTTTAAGATGTGAATTGTGCCAAAGATTGAGAACTGTAGGAAGTCAGTCAGATGAAAACCTAACCTCATCCCACATGATTTGATAACTGACTTAAGATGCTCCACTTGTTTCCCATACGCAGGAGCTGAAACCTCTTTCTTCTGTGTTTTCAATAAGTGGAGTCAACTGTAGATATTAGATCTTTCATAAAGAATTTATACTCAGAAAAAGTATAATGTATTACCTTTACAGGTTTTACGTCAGCAGATGACTGAGATTGACCATCTTCTGACACACCCCCACTGTCTTCTGCATCAGAATTATCCTCAGACTTCTTTTCTTCATGCTTGATCCGCTTCTTGCCAGGTACCTTGATCTCCTTTGCAGGTCTTTTACGTTTTTCAGGGCTTGCAGATTTCTGCATCTTTCCCTTTTGAACCATTTTACTTTTGGGTCTTATTTCTTCTTCTACCTCCTCACTCTCACCATCTGAAGAATCTAGGTTTTCTTTACTGCTGACCTTTCTAGACTTTTTGATTTGAGAACTTGCCTTATTCTGCATCTTTCCCTTTTGAGCAGTTCTTTTCTTAGGCTTCGGTTTATCTTCTTCTACCTCCTCACTGTTGCCATCAGAAGAATCAGAATTTTCTTCGCTGCTGACCTTTTTAGAGGATTTGTTTTGAGAATTTGTTTTAATAGTTTTCTTCTGGACCCCAGTGGGTGATTCAACTTCACCAGAATCTAGTACCTGACGGACAAATAATACAGAAAATAGAGTTGGATTATGACATAGTATGTATAAAAAGTCACTGACGCATCCTGAAAACTTTTCATTAACCTCTTCTAGTTGCTCAGTTATAAATTTCTTAAAGGGATCAAGAGTATGTTTATCAAGTTCAAGATCTTCCTCCAAAAGTCGTCGGAGGCCAGCCATTGTAATCTTCCTGGAAAAACAAGTGTGAGAACTGATTAAATCACTGAACCACTGAAAAATCATATGAATGCGTACACATATCATAACTACAGCGAGATACATAATATAATAAGCGTACTTGTGCACTGATACAAACAATAGTGACGGCTTGATAACCAAACTTGAGAATTAAATAACATACTCAGAATTAGCTTTGACATAAGAAGCCCTTTTTCTGATGGCTTTCTTTATTGTGCTCTCGTTTGGAACTTCTTTATTGCCACAGGTTTCCTCAGGATCAGATTTGATAGGTTTAGTCGCAGTCAGAAGGCCCATTACTGGAGAGTCCTCCATTTTCTCCTCATCTTCAGAAACAGTTTCGTTCACATCTTTCTTTAACTTATGACCGTCAGGAGATTTTCCTGCTTCTCCTTTAGTAGCACAAACATTTTCCCCGGTCTCCCCAGAATTCTTGGAAGCATTGTCATCATCAGCACCTTCTAAGCACTATCATGTGGAACAGAAAATTACAAGTATTTAATTGAAAAGTAAATGTGTAGAACATCATAAAAAAACCAGACCTCATAAAGGTGATTTACTCAGCATCGAAATTCCAATGTCAAAAGTATCTACAAAATAAGAATAAGTGGAAGAATAATAAATCCTACACGTTGAAACACCAGCAACTAGCAAGAATATTTACTGGCAGAATATTTCTCCAAAACTTTCAACAGAAATCACATTTAATTGTGAATAAAGCTATAACATCTTAGGATTTGAACGTTTCATATGAAAATATGCTAAAATGTAGCAGATAGATCATAAAGGCTACGAAATCTTCAATAAATGGAAATCTACAACTTTTGTGGTGGAGTGATTACAGAACCAAACACTGCTAAATGAAATCATGTCAAAGGTTTTAAACTGTGAAGAGTCAGCAGCATATCACTTGATAAGGTTACGAGAGGTTGTCAACTACTTGCGAGAAACAAATATCAAGAAAAGCTATATATTGATTGCTTGACCTTCCATTACCAACAACTTTTAAACTATATGCTAAGCAAGAGTTTAAAATAAAAGGCAGTACCTCCAGCAAACACTGCTTGACATATCTCTTTTGGACATCCAATGCATATGTTTCCAACCCCAAGTCCTTCTCTAACAATCTCCTAACCCCCTCGAAGGTCAAAGAACTGCAATAAGAAATAAAAAATTATTAGTACTTGGATTCAAATCACTACATACGTGCTCAAGGCTCACATTAAAACGAAATTAATTGGCCGCTTAAAGTATACTGTCCATGCTTATATCAACACCAACGAGTGCAAGTAGCAAGTACTGGTTCACCCGAGAAAAGATACGAAAGACCGTGCTAAGAGGTTATAATGACTTACCAACTAAGCCACTGCCACCCACTATTTCAATTTCATCTTATTTTCTAGTAATAATAAACTAGAACGTATTAAATACGCACCACAATATGTCAAGCTCTAAATGGTAGGACTTGTGGAGACATACTTTAGAACATAAGGGATTTAAGTTAAGAGTAGAATAACGACAAAAGGAGTGCATTTAAGGCAAGTAAGACAAACATTATCTATGCATATTTGGGTGGGGCACGAGGTAATTTAAAGACATCTTTTGACATCTTGATCGATAATTGGTAAGGAATGAGATATGAGTATGTTAGTCATAAATTGAAACACGGTGGATGAGGTGGACAAGGGTTGATGGTTAAATTCTTATTAAGTTGAAAGGCAAGTTTCACAGGTCTGTTATGAGGCCACTGCTAAAATACGTTCAGAATGTTGGGCAACATAGGGTACTAAGAAGAAAAACATTCCATAAAAACAATAGTCTAAATACAAATCCTAAGGTGTAGGAGGAGCACATGAGACAGAACGGATAAAATAATAAAGGTTTAATAGAAAAAACGACAACAATTTTAGTGCTTACGTAATGAGAGAAAATCACTCGAGATACGTCAAATCAATGTATCCATATGACACATCTCCAACTAGAATACTTCTTATTACGTACCTAATACTCGAGATACGTCAAATCAATGTATCCATATGACACGTCTCCAACTAGAATACTTCTTATTACTCACCTAATACGCCAAAACCGTATCAGGATTACCCAATAAGGTCAACCACTACCCATACACCATCTGAATGGGCAGGTATGATACTATCGTGCCTAATATTTCTTTTTTAAAAGTTAAAAGAGATAATTCTGTCAACTATACCAAAAAATTGCTTGCGTTGGAGTGAGATAATGTTAAGCAATTAACCAAACCCAGAATAATTGCTAAGGCAAAGAAAGGAAAAACAGAGAAAAATGGAAACTAGAAATTAAACAATATTTTTCTTGTTTTCCTTTCAACGTCAAAAGATCCTTATATGCAATATGTGAAAATGCTGATAAATTCTAACAAACTGGCATAACAAACTCTGCCAGCTCATATGCTAATATTCCCTCATGATTGGCTGCAGTCATTCTCAGAAATGATTGGCCATATTTACTCCATCTCAAAATCATCCATCCATGCTGTCTTTTTAATGTTTCTTCTCCCTCCTTCAGCAATTCCATCCTTACACATTTTATGGAATCTTCCCTGCTTGTCTATTCTTACTTGTTTGCTATAGTCCAGCTCTATCCCCTGCCGAAACTCTCGATGCATATCAGATAATATTTATTGCACATCTTGTTCACCAGTATGTTTGTTCCATCATTATTTTAAGCATATGAAATTTGAACTCCATCTATTGATACCTTATATGGAAAAATTGTTACTTACACAATAACGGAAATTTTTTATTTCAGTTATGCTCTTCCACTTTTGTTGGTATTATTACCAGTTACTATATACTGGCTCACTCACAACGAACATATACCTTCTCTATGTATTTACACTAGAAATTAAGGGGGTTGGTTAATCATCACCATGGCTCTGTCTGGATGAAGACATTCCTGGTCACCTGTATCAACTTGTGCAATAAATCGTCTGTGTACATCCTGTCTACACAACTAAAACACCTTTGCATGACTCAGTTTATGAAATGTCCACTAATTTCCAACCTCATGCTCACACTCTCTTGCCTTCCTCAACGAAGCACATTCAATAGACACTCCAATTTTTATAGAACTACTCTACAATTATTTACAACGACTTGTCTACATATTTATATATTTATCTATTTATGCGCCCCATTTTATATTCAAGTTCAATTCATACTAACCTTACTTCTCATAAGCCATAATTCAAATTCTCAAACAAGGAAAATGCTCAAAATTATGCAACAATATAAAAATACTTTTGAATTACAACATTTCTTGTTTCCTTTTCCTCTTCCTTCACTTGATCCATACAGATTTCAATTAAATCACACACACATGCAAATATACTCAAACCTAACACAAACAGAACCAAATTATATACACACCAGGTGATACCTAAGATCAATCCACCTACACACTAATAAACACCATACAGATTCAATTAAAACTTGTAAACATAAAATCAAAACTACAAAAACAAATGTTCATATGAAAAGAAAAAAAAAAGACAGAACCAAAACAATACATAGAGCAGGTGATACCTATGATCAATCCACCTACACACGAATGAACACCATACAGATTCGATTAAGACTCGTAAACACAAAATCAAAACTACAAAACCAAATGTTCATCACTCTACATCAAATTCGTTGAGAAACACAAGAACATATCCGCATCACATAACCTAAATTCCTCAAAACAAACACGAATCAAGCAAGATACACATTCCTACAAAATTAAACGTATATAAATCAAAAGAAAGAGTATATACTCGGCTTGTTCCTTGAAGTGACCAACGCGAGAACGCATAGCAGTTTTAATCTGAGATTCGATATCTTGAGCGTCTTCCGCCATTTTCAGCACACGACGAATGTTGTCTGGGCTCTGAGCTAAAACCTCTATGAAAGAGAAAGGGAGAGGGAGAGAGAGAGAGAGAGACGGAGGAGTGGAGATGTTATTGTGTAGCATCAGTATGTGTAGCAATTATTAATACTTTTTGAAACGAAATCTAAACCGTTGATCTTGATGACTTTACTGGTCTTCTATTGCCCTAACGATCGTTGCAAATTTTCTCTGCACGCATGCGCTATTCACGTGATATTATTGTACAGCTTGGTTTGCCGCTCAGTTCGCTGAAAAAGAGAAATTATTGTATTTGTACTTTCACCCCACAATTATTTAGTATTTTGCCTGAACCCCTAAACCTCTTATTTCTGTTTTCCGGCTTAAATATATTTTGGGAATTTGAATTTTTTGCCGATTATCAAGTTAGTGTATAAAATTTTTCTTGTGCCACTTTAGTACCTAAAATTATAAAATTTGGCAATATTATTTTTTCTGTCCATTCCGTTAAGTGTTTTCGGTCATTAGTCAACTCTGAATCACTATATTATGACACGTGTCACTATCATCCGAACAAATTTATATGAGTATAAAACCGGATCGGACAAGTTAAAATTGGATGGACCAAATTTATGTGGATATCGAACCGAGTCGGACAGGTCAAAATTGGGTATGTCAAAATTCTAAGGTTTTTGTTGTACTTCTTCATTCTTCAATTTTATTATTCGATTCTTCTTATTCTTGTTCTCCATTTCAAAAATCATCTTCAATCTTGTTCTTCAATTTCAAAAATCATTTCGAAAATCATTTTGAAATTGATTGATGATTGTTGAAATGGAAGAACAAGAACAAGATTGAAGATGATTTTCGAAATGGAGAACAAGAACAAGAATAATCGAATAATGAAATTGAAAATTGAATGAAGAATTAACAAGTGCAGCAAAAACCCTAGAATTAAGACCCAACCAATTTTGACTCGCCCGACTCGGTTCTATATCCACTTAAATTTGGTTAACCCAATTTTCACCCGACTGATCCGGTTCTATACACATATGAATTTGTTTCGGATGATAGTGCCACGTATCGCGATATGGTGGTTCGAAACTAACCAATTACGAAAACACTTAATGGAATGGACGGAAAAACTGATATTATCAACTTTTGTAAGTTTAGGTAGTAAAATATTACAAAAAAAAATAAAATTATGCACTAACTTAACAATAGGCCAAAAAATTCAAGTATCCAAAATGCATATAAGTCTAAGAACAATTAACACAATGTATAAATGTCTAAAACTTGTT
The DNA here is from genome assembly GCA_036897585.1 of Francoa sonchifolia. Classification (NCBI taxonomy): domain Eukaryota; kingdom Viridiplantae; phylum Streptophyta; class Magnoliopsida; order Geraniales; family Francoaceae; genus Francoa; species Francoa sonchifolia. The sequence goes on along the minus strand of JAYMTB010000577.1, from coordinate 613 downwards.
GTCATCAGAGAGTGACATATAAATGTGACCCATTTAAACAAAAACGAAAAGATTCCATTCAACCCATTTATTTATTTTATTTTTTACCATATGAATTATTGCAACAATTTAAATCTTTTTCAATAAACAAATTTTAAGTGATTGTAATAATAACTTAACCACATGAACACAAAAATGATATAGATGGAGTTTATTCTCGAATTTTTTAAAAATTTTCAAAAATTCGAAAATCATTATTCCAAATAAAAGAACGGATAACAAATTGGGCCTTGAAAGCAAGAATTCATGTAAGAACCTGTTGGGCCTGGGCTGGATTTATGATTTCAATAAAAGATTTGGGCCGTTTGGACAAACAAGACTGGCCCATTTGAGCCCAACTTTTAAAACTTGGGTATTGGGCCAAAATGGATCCTTTTAAAAAGGGTGAGGTGGAATGAAAAGGACAGACCGAATGATAATTGAAGAACATGGGGCCCATGGGTTAGATGAGGGCATTGAGAAGAAGATACGAAACGACGTCGTATCGTTGTCTGAGAAAAAAACTGGTCGTAATTTTTGGAAGATTTAAATGCCAACTTTCATGGCACTAATTCCTATGCAAAATTCTACAGTG
>JAYMTB010000576.1:0-13578 GCA_036897585.1 Francoa sonchifolia | reverse complement strand
ATATATATATATATATATTTTATTCCAAATAAGTAAACCAATCTTTGGGTTAAATTTTGAAATTTTGCAAATTTGTATTGAATGAAATTCATTCTAATGCTCGAACAAAAACAATATTATTCCAAAACTTTTGGATGTTCAATTTTATTAAACTGAACTTGTCACATTTGTTGTTATATATAGTAATCTAGGTCAACTAACCAAAATTTTTATATCTGATCGAATATTAAAATATGGATATTAATTAATGATACCCAAATAGTGAAATAAATTAATAATTTTTATTATTATTTTTTTCATGATAAATGGGAGTGGGCCCAACAATAAGAGACATGAATTGATAACACAAAATGAATGTTTTGAAAGTGTAACTCCTCTGAGCAAACTTTTGTAGCACTCTTCACTTTGGTCTTTGTAGACATTATTTCTTGCTTCTTCAGTGAAAAATTTGAACTTATGGATGATTATTATTTATTTTTTTTTGCACTTTTTAATCATTACCTCTTATTTTGCAATTCACTATTCTTATTTTCAAACTATGAAACTGAAAAATAAATATTATGTTTTTAATCAATTTTAACAATTAAAAATAATACAAAAAAAAAATGTATAGATATACTTTTACAAATAAATAATCTAATAATCAGTACGTACTATATATTAAAAATTAAAAAAAACATGCTGATCCGGTTTATCCAAAAGAATTTCAAAAAAGTATTTGAATGACTTTGTTTTTTGTTTTGAAATTATAAACAAAAATAAGAAATAAATTAGAATGGTGAATAATAGAGTGGGGACCAGGAAGATACGAAGGAAAAACAATTGGGTAACGTCTAAATATAGTGGGGCCAACATTATTGACGGATGGAAGAGAAATTACCTTAAAAACACAGACATAAGATACGTCAGCAATAATGACACGTAGATTATAAACCGGAAAGGGTAATGCTACTTAAGGAAGTAACTTCTAGGGCCACCACTCTCGTACGTCGAGACGCCCACGCTCCCACCCTTGCTTTTCAATTTTATTACACCTTTGCCTAAATCTCCATTTTGGGAGAGATCTCACCACTTCTCCCATTTTGGTGGATTTGGTAAAATTCCACCAAAATCAACAAATTTTATCAATTTTCTTTTTTAAAGTATATTTTGTGAATTTTTTTAATAATAAAATTAAATTATTATTATTAACTTAGTTGTGAATGTTAATGGTTTTTAGCATAGTTTAAATACGTATATAAAAAAATTGTGAATAAAAAATAATTAAAATTTAGAGTAATAACACTAAACTTCCTAAACTTGTATGCTCATATTATAGGAAAAAAAACACTAAATTTAATTTGCTATCCACTGTTATGCCTAACTTCATGTGTGTTTATTAAACACTAGACATGAAGAGGAAAAATAGGAAAGGGACATGAATTGAATATTCTACAAAAGCTCTATTATTGAATCAATCATGTCCAATTTCCATTTTTTTTTTCCCCAAGTATGTTTGTTTTTGTTACAAATTAACCTAAATTTATTGATTAAAATAGTTAAATACTTTCCAACATGGGATTTGGGACAATTATTTTTGGGAGATGTTTTAAGGTTTTGTAGCAACAAAACATGATTTAAAAGTAAATAATAATGGGAATGTTATTTGATCAGTCTGTTTCATATTTATTTTCAAACATGTGATCTGTTATGAATTGTGCTTTTCATGTTACGTCACCTTTTATGACTTCAGTTCAAGAAAACAGAAAGGCCCATTGAAATCTACAACTGGACTGGGCCTACTTAAATCAGTACCAGCCTAACGGGCTTTCTGCTCGACTACCAAAAAGCCATTAATCTTCGGTTTGCTTCCTATTGTTTTGGAGTGTCAGACAATGCATATTAGAAAAGCCTCTTACCTTCGCTACTCGTAAACTGACCTATACATTTTCTTGGGGCTATGAAACCTACTTATAATTCACCGAGCATGAGGCGTGTTGGTAAACATGTTTGATGCATACACATCTTATTCGTACAATTCATGCAGCATATATTGTGAAGAGAATTTTTCTAAAGACGAGACAAATGTTATAATATGTAACAGTAAATTCATACGAGAATATTATAACTTACGATGAAAAGTATGCTTGTGGACACAAATGATCACAGCTCAGAAATTAGCAAATATTACTCCCAAGAGGAGTGCTTCTGGTGAGATCTACTTGAAGACGGACAATCATGTCCGATCTGAAACATTCCCTTGCAGTGGAGGTTGCTGGCACCATCCCTGCTGTCGGAAACAAAAACAGAACCTACAGCCTCACCTTGTGTTCCTAGATCGTTGTAGTGCAACATGGGGAAAAGGGACTGAGCAAGGGACCTAGGTTCGGGCTCTAACATGTGGCTAAAACCAATATCTCGTGTTTCCGCTGGTGGTGGCGATGACAGAAGAGAGAGAGCACAATCAGAATTCAAGACTCGGTTTAGCCTATCAGAGAATGTATTTTGGCTACTGCAACCCTTTCCTGATGTGGAATTGGGATCGAGTAGAGGTTGACTGGAAGAATTCAGGTCTCCTGTGGAAGTGTAACGAGAATCTTGCAGTAAAGAGAACTGTTTGCCACCTCGGTGGCTGTGATATGAAGTTCCACCAAATGAGCTTTTGCTGTCACTAAAGTTTATCTGTAAATAGCTATTGGGAATCCTCACATCTCTCTCAGCATTGACAATCCCAGCCCAAGCAGAGTTAATTAGACCACTTGTCGGATATGATTGCGGACTACTGAATGGTAAAAATGCACCTATGACAACACAGTTTACAAATTCAGAGGCCAGTATCAAAATGTGCTCAAATTATGCTAATACAGTAGAACAAAGAAACCGAAAATTTTGTTATTTAGTTCTGGGAAATCTTTCATAAAAGAGTACATACCTTGGTGACTGGTAAGAAACCTTTCAGAATTCAGGGACAATGATTCTGGTTGAGGCTTCCTTCGACGCCTATTGTGTCCATCAAGACGTTTCCTGCAGCTTCGCTTCACCTCATCAAACTCCACCAAAGAATGGAACCTGTAAAATTATGTTAAAGAGAGAAAATCATAAATTCACTAGATGAAACAGTTATCCATGGAAACGAAAAATCAATCCTTGAGAGAGATAAGACATCATAATAGTGTGACGCTAAGAAAGCAGATATCTATACATAGAAAGAAAAGTAGTAAGACCAACTCTACTCGAGCATCTATTAGTTCACATCGTAAGCTTGTACAAGAATTCATATAACGAGTTGAACAACAAAAACTAACGAGCAAGAATTGTTCTGCACAATACAGATATAGTGTTTAAGAGGACACTTTATTAAGACTGACTTAACTGCTCAACAGATTCCCTATATAAATTCACTCTCGAATGAAACTTAATGCCTTCCAAGGTGCCTTGGTCTACTCCATCTTATTACCGAGAACACAGAATGACAAATTTTCTTGGATTTCCACACACCAATATCTTCATTCCAAAATATATAGGGGTAATCAGTAAAGTGATAAACTAACATGCATTTTTCACTATTCATGTTCTTTTTGATCTGCCGTTCATCCTAGATGTGCACAGAAGGATACACATAAAAGAACAAAAGTCATGGAAAACTTGTATTATGGGAGTATAAATCCTGTCCACTACTTTGTAGACCGACCTTCAAATATCTGTAAAACATTATGTGTCTGCAGACTTTTATAAAACTAAAACTTGAGTATTGCTTGATATACACAAACCTTTACACAGGCTTTTCACATACCAGTGCAGTTTCCTGTCCAACATCCATGCGCAACTGTGGGCTCTGCCATGGTACAGTACAAATGCAGGTGGGTCCCATGGTCAACTACCTAATTGTATCTTTCTCAAAGTTTAAAATTACTCACAACTATGACTGCAGTATGAAACGTGTTGTTTCACTGGAACAAGATACTTGAATCTGTTTCAGATTATTGAACCACGGAAAGTGAACGATAAGACTAGAGTTTCAATGGTCAAAAAGAAGTAAAAAAGTGAGCAGAAGAAAAGAGTATTTATTACCCCTAAGTAACAATGGCCTTGAGACCAGAGCAACCACAATCAATGGAACACAAATAACCACAATCAATGGAACACAAATATACTGTGCTAATACTAAATTTTAGTTATACAGAATAATTAGCTATATGGAAGTGAGGGGCACACAGATGGACTATCAACTACATGCATCAGGTTGCATGACCTGAGAAAATCTTGGAATTTTATAAGCACTATAATTCTACCTGCTGCACTGCTGGCAGAATCTTTGTTCCCGACCCCCAATTGTAACTCTTGGACTCTTGGAGTGGAGCTCGCATACTTTATGTCGCCTATGATAATCCCTGCACTTGCTAAGGTCTGATCTGCAGCCATCAACCAAGCATGATGCAACATGGGATCCACTGTTAGGACCTCGAGCCCTCTTCGATGAACCAGATGATGTCAACTCCATTACAGGAACCCAAAGATCCTTGTTTGTCCACTGAAATCCCCCCTAGATTGCTCAACCTTCCAAGTCTACAAAACAATTGCCTTTAGTAGTACTTCATATGCACTTCTAAGCTACAGCACCCAAGTAATGGGAACAAAGTGAGGAATACTTCATTTTTCTTCAAGTTGTTTCTCCAATACCCTTTCACTTCTTGCTACTTCGTATCTCTCTATTTCCTGACTCACCTAATGAGTCATGACAAGGTCTTTAACAATGCTATTCAACCAGAGAAAATTACACAATTGCAAGAAGAATTGAGTTGATGCTCTATCCTTAAAATGCTCATGGCTATCTACATTCTTAGCAAATGTCTTCTTCTATATACAAACTCCGCATGCCTAAGAAACAAATATTGAAAGATGCAAAAAGCAATAACCCAACACTGAATGAGGAGAAGAGACATCAGATCAATCTCAACATACATCATCAAGTTAGTCTCTTGCAAAGAAGACCATAACCATCACAAAACATGAAAGGTTAGACAGATTGAAGAGAAAAAGTAAAAAGATCCACCAAAGTCAAAAGAGCTTTGAACACCATATGTTCATGAAAGTTTACAGAAGAAAAGTTGAAGGAAATAATTTTCAAACTTCTTACAAAAAGAATCTGAGTTACATAAAAATGCTAAAAGTAAATGAAGAATACCTGGGTGAACTATGATCTCGACAATCTCCCCCACGTCAAGTTGCAGAAAAACCTTAGTATAAAAACACAGAAATACAAGTGGAAGTAAAATTAAGCACCAAATTGAGAATTTACGAACTGGGAAAAGTACTTATAGACAAAGTGCAGAAAAAGCACAAGATAAACAAGAGGTAGAAGAAGTAGACTGGTCTTGACTTCGAAGCCATTTTCTGACAACAATTTGATTAAAAAATCAACACAGAGAGAGAAAGATTAAGTTGCTTATAGGGGAATTATCGGAAATTGAATAATGTATTGAACAACGGAAGATTATGTTAGGTAAATGTAAGTGAGAGAGAAAATGGCAAGAACATGACCGTGGGAGAGATTGTTCTTTCCAAGACTTTTTCCTTCCTTTTTAGGCTTCTTGTTAATGCCTACACATTAAGAATTAAAACTTAAAAAAGAAAGATTAGTGATAGAATAATAATGAATGTAGAAAAATAATAAAAAAAGAAGCACAAAAATGAGTGGTAAAGAAAGGGACAGGGTGTACTTCGCTTTCAACTTTTACTCTTAACTCAAACTATGAAAAGAGAGAAGCTCAAAAGAGCGGAAAGGTGTTCTTGTGTTCCGCATTCCATAATGTTCCCTTCTTCCTTGGGTTTTGATGACTCTTATTAAAATGAGATCCCTACCACCCATTCTGACTTAGACTAGATATTTACAAGCGTTTTATTATGAAAATTCTAAAAACTTTGATAATCATATCAATATAATAAACTTCTCTTTCAATTCCAATAAAATAATTTTAAAAATTATATTGAAAAAAGAAAACCCTAAACTTAGCACAGAATAACTATTTCAAATATCCTAGTTAACAAAGACTACACTAAATACAACTCATCTACCAATATCCATAAACTGTTCGGTAGCATTAATTTATATTTCTAGCAAGACTTTTCAAAGGCACCTCTAAATTACACAAAACAAACGTGGGTCAGGTCTTGTTTGACGGTTTTGCAGCCTATAGTTCTGGTATTCCAATACACTTTTTATTTTCAAACAGTAGTCAATAGCAAATTAGTGAGACTGACAAATGCAAATTAAGTAAATTTATGGTTACCTAACTATATATTAAAGACTAAATCAGCCAGTACCCAAAAAAGGGAAAATTTATAGATTTGGGCATCTAACTATAAGTATAAATAAGGCAATCAACCGCATAGCTATCCTTCAGTTGTCATATTAAAGCAAATAAACAAATCCATAGAGCTCATTATTAGTATTAGTGTAATACCATGTTGGCCTCATTATGACTTGGCATTTGAACTTGCCATTATGTATATGAATTCAGCAAATACACAAACAAACAAAAACACACATAACTTGAACAGGGTTTGACCAATTTTGTTTATCTTCACAACAACAACAATTCAACTCATTGAAAAATATCAATAACATACTAGTATAATTTTATAACTGAGAATAATGTCCCAAAACCTCTGTTTTTATCCTTGTTCATTTGAAACGGCCTCCTATCAATTCAGCCTAACATATAAAAAAACTAGATCTTAGAAAAGTTTCATTTTGAATTGTGACAGGACATGAAAAGGCCTGTTACAATCAATTATGAGACAAAACCTTATTCCAATAGGATTGAGGTTGTTTTATAGTTAATCTTGGAGGATGGGGCTACATCCCAATCTATATGATGAAGGAGCTTATTCTAACACCCAGATTAATGTGGAAAGCTACATCCACATTATTTCAACTAAAAAATTAGAAACATATATTTTACTGCCTATCCTGAAACTCCATCATAGAGAAGCTAATAATAGAGCCACAAAAATAGAAACTTGGTCTTTTCTCCAGCATAGCAAACCCTTTCTTTTAGCTGCCCACTAAGTTGTAAAGTCGATTACTGTACTCTGTATTATGTGGATGTGTGTGTGTGGATGGCTTATCTAATGTCCATTAAAAAATTGTCAGGAAAGTAATAGAGGGCAGGCAATCATAGATGGGGCTTTTCGAAATCATTTTGGTATGTTTCGATCTTTTTCTATAACAAAAACACCCTTTAAAGTACGTATCACAGTCTACAGTACCAAATTGAAAGATGGTCCCCTTGCTATGTGAGGCATGAATTTAAGAAATCAAATGTTATATCACTTAGTTCCTAACACCAACACAAAATGTAGTTCAATTATGTCTAAATGGTGAACTAATACAGAGTTGGTGTTTGTGCAACACAGAATCAAATCCAGCATGAGAAACTTAACCTTTTTCAACCAAACAAAAAAGCTTTCTGAAAAATAATAACCCTAACTGGACCTCTTTCATGCATTCACTCCACTTTTAATGTCTTTAGAATTTGTTGTGGGGAAAACAATTTCAGAAGCTTTTCAGTAACTTAAAAATCTTTGATAGTGCACAATATGTATCTTTAGATCTAAAAAATAAATGTTCCATACTTTTGGACAATAAAAGCAGCTGATGGAATCAATCGCTTTAAAACCAATAGGAATATCTGTTAGGAAACAAAAATCAAACGGAAAAATCAAGAACACACAAATTTACGTGATTCGGCAATTTACCTAGGTCCACGGATCGTACTAGATTTCTTATTGATTGAAAATAGATTACAATTCATGAAAAACCCTTTTACATAGAAAATTAGGGCAACATGAAAATTACTAAACTATCCTCCATGCACATTGGATGTATTTGTTTAGTTACGAAGAATCAGACTCCACATCTCCAACAATATCCACGTCTAAATCATTATCATTTGTAATGTTTATTCATTTTATCATCATGAATTTTCATATCCTACTTTCATTAGGACAATCTGTATAGAATGATTGCATCCTCCACTATGCTCACTTAAAACTGAAAACTTAGAATACTAAAATGAATAAATTTCAATATATTGTAGTTTCACATTAATAATAAAGTGTTCACTCATTTATAATTATTACAGCATAATGCCTGGACATTCCAAATGAATACATAGTCATCCAATGCTACAATCGACTGATATTAAAAAATCTATGTGCTATACAATAACTTTTGACTCATCCAGAGACTTACATGTGATATGGTGTGACTAACAGGAAGTTAGGTCAAACACTTCCATCCATTCCAAGTACATGGGAATAGGGAGGTGTAGACCCACCTTCCTATTCTACGGTCTGTATAATAGTCTAAGATTTATGTTATAAGCATCCAAGTATTAGTACTTAGGAAAAGGTAACAGAACACAAACCTTGTAGAAGATAGCATAAGGGAAAAGAAAAAAACAGAACAATAGTAGATAATGAACAAATCCGAATCATGCAAATTAGCCAGAGACGCGGAAGAAAAAAGGGATAAAAATAATTGTCATTATCTACTAATCTTTATTGCTTAGGGAATTCACCAGTATGTACATCCACCTGAAGCAAAGGTTTGAAGTGGCACAGACACAAGAAAATTATTTGACTTGTGTGTATTCTCTCCAAATTACAAAAGGAAAGATAATTGGAAGTATTCTCATTCGTGTATAAATGTGTGCATGTGTGCACCTAATATTAAGGGAATTACATAGTCAATAATTCTCAAGCTGTAAATAAGTTATAAACCTATATTTGGGTGTGAATATTTTATTTCTTGATTTATGAAATTAATGATACAGAAAAGGTTCTTTTCCTTTTCTATTTAATGTATCAAGTGTATACATTGTGATCTTTTAATTAATGGAAATTGCCAAAACATTTATATGGTATCAGAGCCATTGTAAAACTCTCACGAGTACAACTTGATCCTCTCAAATGGCCAACACCTCAATAACTCCTATCAACACTCAAACTCAGCCCAACTCTCCTGCATCTTCTCAACTCCAACAATCAATTATCAACCTTCTTGAAAAATTTTCATCTGTCTACTAATTCAACACCACCACACAAATCTCCATTAAACTCACTCCCTCCAATTATACATTGTGGCGCTTTCAATTTCATGCTATTCTCCTAGGCTATGATCTTATGGGATTTATTGATGGTTCACGACCCTGTCCACCATCTACTGTTAAGCCCAATCACTCTCTTTCGGTTCATCAAGATCAGTTAATTCTAAGTGCTATAGCCATGTCGATATCTCCAAATCTTGTGCCTTTTATTATCTCTGCAAAACATCACGTTAGGCCTAGACCATATTGGCCAACACCTATGTCAAGCCCTCTCGGGGATGCCCAAATCAACTAAAGGAAGATCTCCGACTTCTTCAAAATGGCACTCAATCTGTCACCGAGTACATGCAACAAATCAAGGCTATCGCCGATGAACTAGCCATGTTCAACATGCATGTTGATGATGAGGACCTTGTGTTAAAGATTCTAGCCGGCCTCGATGATGACTACAATGATCTCTATTCTGCCATGTGCGTCCGTGGAACTCCAGTTACATTTGATGAGTTACATGAAAAGCTCATCAACCATGAAACCCACCTCAAGTCTGAAAGAAACACAATCTCACCAACATGCCTGCCTCCGCTAATCCTGCCTATAAAACCTCTTTCACCACATTTAAAAATAATCATCAAAATCAGCCATACCAGCCACCCGCTCATAATCAAAGCCATCAATCATATCAAAAAAACTCAACCATCCCTTATTTCTCAAACAGTTCAGCCCATCCCAATGCTCAAAATCAGTCTTCACGACCTTATCTAGACAAATGTCAACTCTGCAGCAACCAAGGACATACTGCCAAAAGATTCTCCATTTACAAATACATGCCTTGGACTCCCACCAAACAAACATATAACCAATCTTCCTATCCTCCCCAAGCCAATATTGCCACTCCTGTTGCACCCTCCACTACGGAATGGCTATTGGACTCTGGAGCCTCTCATCATGTAACTACTGATCAGCAAAATCTATCCATTCATACGGACTACTCCGCCACAGATAACATCATGATCGGAGACTGGTCTTCCGATCACCCACACTGGTTCCACATTCTTGTCCTCCTCATCTAAACCTTTTCATTTGAATAATGTTTTTTGTGTTCCGTCAACGAAACAAAATTTAATTTATGTTTTTCAATTATGCTCCATTAATAATGTGTCCGTTGAATTCTCACCTATATCATTTTTTATGAAGGATCTTTGCATGGGGGCAATACTCTTGCAAGAAGCAACTAAAAATGGTGTTTATGAGTGGCCGCGTCCGTTACCATCAACAAAGCCGATCATTGCTTTTTCCTCTATCAAAGTTACAATCGACCAATGGCATCACCACTTAGATCATCCATCATCTAATATTTTGAGTCATTTAATTTCGAATAAGACACTGCCCATGTCCTTTTCTGATTCGTCTAAGTTTTCCTGTAATTCATGTTATTGTTATAAAACTCATAATTTACCTTTTTCATCATCATCCCTCACAAGTTCTCATCCTCTAGAATTGCTATATTCTGATGTTTGGACTTCTGTTATTTCTAGGGATGGTTATAAATACTACATGATATTTGTTTATCATTACACTCATTATATCTGGTTATACTATCTCAAGAAAAAATCTGATGTTCATGCTATTTTTATACGTTTCAAAGCACTGGTAGAAAAATTCTTTAAAAATTCCATTGTCACATTTTATTTTGATAACGGTGGTGAGTATCTTTCACGCAAATCTTTTCTTACAACTAATGGTATTTCACATCTTACAACTCCACCACACACCCCAGAACACAATGGATTCTCAGAACGACGTCATTGTCACATAGTAGAAACCGGATTAACCCTTCTCTATCATGCACACATGCCTTTAACCTTTTGGCCATATGCCTTTAGTACCGCGGTATATCTCATTAACCGAATGCCAAAAATCAATCTGTCAATGCAATCATCATTTGAAAAACTATTTGGGCACAAACCAAATTATCTTAAATTAAAGCTTGGTCCATGCTCTCAACCATGCATTTTTCTTGGTTACTATTCAATCCAAAGTGCCTTACAATGTTTCGACCCTCAGTCCCACAAAATCTTCATTTCTCGTTATGTGACCTTCGTCGAATCTATTCTTCCATTTTTGCACCAACAATTAAGTCTTCCTCGTCCCACAAATATCACAGTTCACCAATGGTCACCATCCACCAGTCATTCCCCTGAAAATCTAGTCTCCACTATCGTATCTCCATCCACAGTTCAAACTCTCTCAAATCCGGTAGTTCCTCCAAATAACTCACACCCAAATTGTCCTCATCTTCCCTTCCATGTACCTATAAACAATCTGTCTCCACCACCAAAATCTACTTTCCAAAACCAATCCCCACTTAATTCTCTCACAAAATCCTCCACTTCGGCTGCACATTCCAACGATGGCAACGGCGCATGCACTCAGACAACTCATCCATCTAGCAACTTGCAAGGTAAATCTAATACTAAATTTCCTTATTTATCCCCAAATAACTCTTCTCTACTTCCCCAAGCAAACTCTCCTCTGCCTAACCAACCACACTTAACCGCTACTCCCAAACATCATGTCAATCCACCTATTAACATTCATCCCATGCAAACAAGAGCCAAAAATAATATTCACAAACCAATCCAAAAACTTAGCCTCACTTACCTTCTTAATACAATTACCCCTATTGAACCTACCACTATAGCTCAAGCCCTCAAACAATTGGAATGGCATAATGCTATGTCTGATGAGTTCAATGCGCTCATTCACAATGGCTCTTGGAATTTAGTCCCTCCGCATCCATCTCAAAACTTAGTGGGATGTAAATGGGTTTTTCAAATAAAAAGGAATCCAGACAGTTATATTGAACGCTACAAGGTCCATCTTGTAGCAAAAGGGTGTCACCAATGTCCAGGTGTTAACTTCCATGAGACTTTTAGTTCGGTCATAAAACTGACAACTATTCGCCTTACTGAAGACGTCTATATGTGCCAACCTCTAGGGTTTGTTGATAAAACAAATTCAACTCATGTGTTCCATCTTAAGAAAGCTCTCTATGGGCTTAAACAAGCACCCTGAGCTTGGTATCATGAACTTCGTCAATTTTTACTCTCTGTTGGGTTAGTTAATTCCAAGTCAGACACCTCTCTATGTATTTATCCAAAAACACACTTAATGATGTATATTTTAGTGTATGTAGATGACTTGATTCTCACAGAAAATGATGACACTCTTCTTGGCCGATTCACTACATAACTTGCAGCCAAGTTTTCAATCAAAGATCTTGGCACTCTTTCCTACTTTCTTGGTGTGGAGGTGGTTCCTACTTCAACAGGCATTCTCCTCTCTCAGAGAAAATATATACATGATCTCTTGGTCAAGACAAAGATGATTGATGCTAATGACATTCATACACCTATGTCCCCAAATAATGTGCCAAAGCTCCATGATAGTACATCTCTCACTGATGCTTCGAAATATCGGTCAACTGTTGGTGGATTACAATACCTATCGCTAACTAGGCTAGATATTGACTTCACTGTCAACAAATTGTCTCAATTTATGCACTGCCCCACCTCTCAATATTGATCTGCTGTTAAACGTCTACTTCGATACTTTGGTAGTACCATAACACATGGTCTATTTCTTCGACGTGAATCTCCTCTTCTATTACATGGGTTCTCTAATGCAGATTGGGCTGGTAATACTGATGATCACACCTCTTGTTCCTCAGCCATAATACCATCTCTTGGAGTTCAAAAAAGCAATAATCAATTGCTAGATCATCCACATAAGCTGAATATAGGGTTGTTGCCTCTATAACCGCTGAAATGATATGGCTTCGATCCTTGTTACGTGAACTTGAAGTCGAATTGCCTACTGTTCCAGTTATTTACTGTGACAATATTGGTGCCACTTATCTATGTGCAAATCCGATCTTTCACTCTCGCATGAAACATATTGACATAGATTTTCACTTTGTCCGTGATAAAGTTCAAAGTGGCAAATTTCGAGTTGCTCATGTTTCCTCTGAAGATCAGTTAGCTGATGCTCTTACAAAGCCTCTTTGTCGACAACGGTTACAATCCTTACTGGTCAAGATTGGTGTTCTTCCACTGACCACCATCTTGTGGGGGCATATTAAGGGAAAAACATAGTCAATGATTCTCAAGCAGTAAATAAGTTATAAATCTATATTTGGGTGTGAATATTTTATTTCTTGCTTTAGGAAATTAATGATACAGAAAAAGTTCTTTTCCTTTTCTTTTTAATGTATCAAGTGTATATATTGTGATTTTTTAATCAATGGAAATTGCCAAAACATTTATACCTAATAACATTCGCAAATTGAGAAAGTAAGAAAGCATTGCAGATTTCTTTTCATTTAAATTTAGAAAGGAAAACTCAAGTGACTATGGATCGTGCATCACAACCATTAGAGGTTTCCAATTTGAACAAAAGATTCTAAAATCCTGGTCAAAGACAAAAC
>JAYMTB010000575.1:0-13584 GCA_036897585.1 Francoa sonchifolia | reverse complement strand
CCTCGTGGGAACGATACTCACTCATCACTTTATTACTTGTTAGCGACACGTGCACTTGCGTAGCATATTTTAGCCCCTACACAATCAACTCAGCTTTTGTAGTCTTTAACTGTTTATCCTGAGTATCCAACAAATCTTTGCTCTCCTTCACATTTTTCTCAAGCATCACCTTTTCTTCTTCAAGCTGCTCCACCTGAATCCTCAAGGTTTTGTTAACATCACAGACCATGATCCACCTGTCAAGCATGATCTTATATGTTTCCAATAATTTTCCCTCAGTAATCTCATCTTCACTTTCACTACTTTATTCATGCACAATGTCATGTTTACTTGGTGTTGCAGCACTAGGAGTAACACTAGTACCAGTGCTAGCAGTGAATGCAACATAGTTGTTGACATATTCCTCATCTTTTTCCTTAATAATTTCAAACTCATCATCACTCCATCTAACATTGAAAGGCTTCTTCTTCTTCTTTAGAGTATTGGCACATTCAGCTTGAATATGACCAAAACCTTCACACTCACGACACTGAATCCTTTTCTTCTTGATTTTCTGTTCTCCTTCAACCATACTTGCCATTTATTTTTCTTTGGCATTTGTTCCTCCACCATCAGTAAACTTGTTCTTCCTAGAGTACTTTCAAGGCCCTATTGAAGTTCTTTGTCAGAAGAGCAAGCTTCTCTTCCAGATTCACAATAGAAAGTAGCTTGAAAAGCAACACTTATCTCCTTTTTGTCTTTCTCTCTTCGGTTGGCTTCTAGATTCATCTTATAGGTTCTGAGAGACCCCATTAGTTCATCAAGTTTCATGTCATCTACATCCTTAGCTTCCTCTATAGCAGCAACCTTTATGGCAAATCTCTCCGGGAGAGACCTTAACATCTTTCTCACTAGTTTGGCCTCAATAAATTTTTTACCAAGAGCAAAGGCCTCATTAGCAATATCACACAACTTTGCATTGAAATCAGAAATTGATTCACCATCAGCCATGTAAAAAATTTTGAACCTAGTGGTCAGCATTTAAAGTTTGACAATCTCAAAGCAGGGGTTCCATCATAATTAGTTTGTATAATAATCCAGGCTTCATGAGTAGATTCACAAGTTGAAATTAGTTTGAACTGATTAACATCTACACAATTGAAGATTGCATTCAAGGAATGGGAGTTGAATCCAACAAGTCTATCATCATATGCAGTCCAAAATTCCTTTAACTTCATAATCACCTTTCCTTCATCATTCCCATCAATAGGAGAAAATCATTTAGTGATAACTGCACGCCATGCCTTCTCATCAGTAGCCTCAATAAAGGCTCACATCCTTGTTTTCCAGTAGGCATAGTTGGAACCATCCAACAGAGGGGGACTAGATACAATTCCTCTTTCCTTCAGTGTGTCCATCTTAACCAGACGTTCAGAATCACACCAAGAGCCGGTTGGTGAACCGGCTCTGATACCAGTTGTTAGGTCTAGTTAGGATGGTGTTTGCACAAAGTGTTGTGACACCAGTTTGTAACACCTTTTGTAAACACGTAGACAGTGTAAAAAGTAAATAACACACAAAGATGTTTACGCAGTTCGGTGATAAATCACCTACATTTGCAAAGCCACGACCAGATGATAAAGGTTTCACTATAATCAAGTTTTACAAACACCAATACGAGCTAACACGGATTAGAATCCTCCTAATATTGTCGCCGAGGTTGTAACACTTCTTATGAAACCAGAACAAGCTCCCCTTGCTTCCTACACCTTCCTCCCGAAGGTAAAACAGCTTCTATCCCGAAAAGCTTGATGAACACCAAAAGGTTGCAAGCTCCCCTTGCTTCCCACACCTTCCACCTAAAGGTAGAACAGCTTATCTCCCGAAAAGCTTGATGAACATCAAAAGGTTGCACCAAAGACTTTGTTCCTTCTTGAACAAAGATGATGCACGATAATAGTCCAAGAGAAGACACTCACGCTGAAGAATACTTGCTTAAGCTCCGCACAATGGCCACAATAATCAGCACACTGAGATCGACATAATCTCCCCATAATAAAGGAGAAAGTTAACCAATCAAATCTATCCATAATAGGAAACTATACCTAAATAATCTCAATCAAATCTTTCCTCAAATAAATAAAAGATTTTCTCAAGAATATAAACACTACAATATATAGTTTCCAAAAAAAATCCTAAACGGCCGGATTACAAAATATTTTGTAATTTTGGTGCTAACATTCTACCTAAAGCATCTTGCGGAAGCACACTCAAAACTGCAAACATGGTGTTACACAAAGTGTTATACCACATTGTTCTAACATAATAAAATATATTATTTTACACCATACTAATTCGGTTCGGTTTTATCACCGATAAACGAACCGAATTCTTCAGTTCCAAATATTTCTAACTCGAAATCGAAGTGAGCTTAAAAAAAACTGAACCAATATGAACGGTCGAATTAGCTTGCAACCCTGTTACTAACCGTCAAATTGAGCTTGTTGATAATGTGTTATCAATTTATGATTATTCTAACTTTGTCAATCCATGAATAAAAAGGTGGAGAAGATAAGACGTTGAAACGGGTGTGAATGGTGGAAAATGAAAAAGCAGATGTGAAGCCTACAAATTTATTCTTGGTACTTTTGTGCATAGTCAAAACCACCAAAATGTATGAAGAAAAATAGTTACTTATTATATAAAGCTAATTAGTGAAGATCTGAAAAACATGTAAATATAGGAGTCAATAATAATACTTAATGCTTTTGTTTGAAACACACATGAAAGTTTTAGGTACTAAAATTGACTAGGTCAAACCCTAATACGGAAACCTTTAATTTTGGATAATATGTATTCTTAACTAAATAAATTAAAAAAAAATCTCCTAAAAGGTAGTAATAGTCAAAACTTGGGAAGGGTCCAAGTATGTTGATCCATGCAATTAAACTAATATTAATGCATGCGTTTATTCAAAAAGGTTAGTATGATATGATTACCTACTATGAAAATATAATTTGTACAAATTTAGGCTTGACTAAGATAACATATCTAATTGGTTAGATGTTAAACCACTGGGACAACTATATAACAATACAATTTTATTTACAGAATAAATATACATAAATAAATAATTTGCATCATTAAGTAGGTAGGCTTTGACCATTCTTCAATCCAGAAGCTTTTACAAATTTCTGAGGTGACTCACCCAACTCCAACAAAATCTACATTCTAAACTCATTATTAATTATCTCTTTAAATACCTTACATACGCATTTCCATCTTCATCCTCCCTAAAATTCCCATCAACTAAAAACGACATGTCGTTCAAGGTCATCACCTCCCTCTTCGTGATACTTTTCCTTCTGTGTTTCTTCACAGTAACTCCAGCCGGCCGGCCGGCGCCTGCTTTTTCCGATGTAGCTCCGATGAAAACTCAACATGAGGTACGCTAATTAAAATCATGTTTTCATAATTAATCTAACTCCATTATAATATTTTTTGGACTAGATTATGATCAGATGTACGTGTGAGTCTCGTACCAAGAAGACTACTTATTAATAAAATTACTTTTAGTTTGATAATCAGAAAATCAGTTCTGATTATCTTGAGTTACTACTACGCTACGCAAAGTTATGATTTGAATAATTCGGTGATTTTTTGTATTTATGGAATTGAAGGATGTTGAAATGGAGAAGATAGAGGAAAATTGCGAAGGAATTGGAGAAGATGAATGTTTAATGAGAAGAACACTTGCTGCTCATATTGATTATATCTACACTCAAAAGCATAATCCATGATCTCTCCTTGTGGAGTAAGTCATAATTATTTTTGTATTTTTATATTATGGTACATAATCATATATAAATTTTGAACTTATATTTCTGTTTTAAACTTTATTATACCCACCCAATTCTTATATCTTTAGGTTTGTTAGTCGTAATTCAATCAAATCTACTAAATATTAATTTACAAAAAAAATACTTTAACTCAAACATATTAATCACTTAATTTTTTGAATAATTTGTTAAAATTTTTATTATTCCTTTAAATCCATCAGTTCAATCTAAATTTGTTAGTATAATATTAGGGCACCCATTTTTAAAAACAAGTCAACCAAATACTTTGTAGAAATCAATTAATGAAGAATTAAATTAGTAATGTATATTTGATTCAATTTGATTTGAACCATACACACTTTTTCCTTTATGAAAATGATGCATGAACTTATCCAATTTCAAATTAAAACTAATATCAAAAAGATGTAGACCAAATAAATTGGCACCAAGGTTTTGACCAAATTCATGAAAAGTGGTTCATAGTTGAAATGAATATTAATTAAGTTGAATGTGACACACACCACTATTTGACTATACTAATGAGAATTGGCATTATTTTATATTAGGATATAGTTTGAATTCAATCCGAAGGGTCACATACTCATATTTATTTCAATTTTAGTATTTGTGTACCATTCGTGTAATGTCACGCATCCATGGTACGGCATCCCTTTTCTCAGTCTCTTAGGGCCTCAACAAATTAAACTAAATAAATCCATATGAAATTAAATATAATATATTATTTTGTTAATATTGTAATATAAGAACAACAATACAATACAGTCGTAAATTTAATTAAAGTAGAGCCTTGTGCACGCACAATGCGCGTGCTCGGCCTTTAGTGTAATAAAGAAAAAAATTCACATATTTTTGCTTTTCTAATAATTTTAACAAATATTTTGCAAATAATTAATTCCAATTTTCTACGTATCTCTTGGAAACAAGTAATGCAAATTTATAAACGGTTTGAATTTGGATAATTGTTCAAATAATATACAAAAACTGCATATAATTAGAGTGAAAACAACTTTCGTCTCTAACTATAAATACTATAGAATTCTTACGTTTATTAAAAAAAATTGACCAATTTTAAAAGTATCAAATTTTTATCAGCTATAAAAGGAGTTTTCATCCCTTACAACACATAGTCGTAGATGAGAATTTAGGAAAAATGTTACGAATTGAGATAATTAATTTTTGTTTTATTATTAGATTCTGGAATTTGGCATATTTAAAATGTTATTTAATTAAATATTACTATGTTGAAGGGCATAGGGGACTCAAAATATTAAAAGGGTATTTAAGTATGCAAGGGATTAAACTTGGGCATAGACTAGGGCTAAGATTCTTAATGGATTGGGCTTAATAAGTTTTCATAATAAAACTTCAGAAAGTTTGTGTATGTTTGTTGGTGTTCATTTGGGAAACATACAAATTTCAACAGCATTGTTCTTTAATATTCACATTTGGACAAAAATCTATTAATGTATTTCTTTTCTTCACATTGTTTTCAAGTTTGTCCTACTAAATGTCCTTACATATTTGTTAATGTTGAATGATTTTAGATTGTGATGACAATATATAGAAAATTTGCTTATGGCTTATCTAGGGTTTGAAAAGGTCCACATACCATACCATATACTAATCCCATTTCCCTCCTTTAGCCGTCCATTCAAGTACAACTCAAACCAACTTCCAAGAAATAAATCCAAAACCATCACCACCAAAATATTTAATACAAACCCTAATTCCCTATTTCAATCATTCATCTCAAAATTCCAGAAAAGAAAAATGAGTTCAAGGATGAGAAGAAGTAGAAAATCAAGAAACCAAAACAAATTCATTTATTGCATTTTAATTCCATTAAGAATTCTAGGCAAGGTAAGGGCTTGGTACATGAAAGGAATGGATAATTGTGCCGGAAGAGTAAACTATGGCGGTGCAATAAGCTTTCCAGGGGCGGAAACATTGTGCTTACCAAGGAGTTTAAGTGTCAAGACATCAATGGCTAGTGAAGATGAGGAAGTTAGGGAGCTTTTACTGATGTTTTCTGAGAGGAATAGGTATCGATTGCAAGCAGAGTTTAGGCCGCGGCGGTTGGGTGATGGGAGGGAAATGGGGATGAGGAGTTATGGTGTTGGGAAGATGGGGAGGATTGATGAGGATACACCATGTTCATTTGAGGAAGATTTGGTGTGTAGAAATAGTACAAGTTTTGGTGTTAAGAAAAGTTTGCAGCATATAGGAGCTGATTTGTAATATTATTATACTTGTTTTAATTTGATTTGGTTTGGTTGTACTCAATGTAAACAAATTGTGAACACCTAAAACAAATGGTTAATTGTATTTTTAATTTCTGTGGTTAGCTCCTTAGTGTGTTTTTTTTAGTACTCATGTACATGTCTTATTCCATTGTTTTTTATCCAAAATTTTAGTAAAATTTAATTCCTATTCTTTTTTCTAGAGTTTGGGGGATCAAAAGAAATGAATTTTTATTAATTATGATCTCATTTAATAGATCGTTCAAAAATAAAATAAATATGAATCATTTCAATTTATTATAAAATATTACTTAATTTTATAAAACCTTAATTTTTTTCATTTATCGCATACAAAATATGACATACTTGAAACTGAAGATTGAAAATTACGATAAAATTATTAAAAGAGATAATAAGCGAACCATCTATCGGCCATAGCGAAACATTACTCCAATTTGTTCTCTGGCTTACTTGTAAATCACAAAGATTATGATTATATTAATGATTTTAATGAATCCACTAATTATAAATACAAATTTGAAGTTTCTTACCTCGGTCGAAAACTAGATTTTTTTTAGTAATACTCCATCATATACCTAAAAAACATACACTAGTGAATAATAATGAATTTACGAGTTTTAAAAAAATATATAAATTAATAAGTTAAAAATATACAAAGCTTGCAACATCAACAAACCACGATTTCCAATTATTTGAAATTGTTAGTGATAGTGATCAAATATGTACGATTCTTAGATATCTTTCATGCTTATTATGATGTAGATTCTCGAGATTTTAGGTATTTAATTATGTTTTTGTTATTTTGTCATAGATTATCAAAATAGTGAAAAATCAGTGAATTCAGCATGAATTGAAAGAAAAATAAAGTAAAGACGATCGTTGTGAAAAAAATTGATCGAAAGACTGAAGGCCAATAAAGAAACAAGAGAAATTCAGCAGAAAACACTGAAGGCTAGCGCCGCAGCACCACTCCATAGCACCGCAGGACTGAGCCTTAGCCCGCCCCAATCTAAAAATGCTGAAAATTGGCACCTCAGCACCACTTAAGGGCGTCGCGGTGCCAGTGGGATCCATATACGAGATTTTTTGAAAAATTAGGGTTTTTAAACCCTAATCGTCATGGGCCTCCGCCTCCAACATCATAAATACACACATTGAAGACTCAAGGAGGGATCTCGTATCATTCTTAAAATTCTCTTTTCTTTAGGCATTCTTCTTTTAGTACGGATAGCTAAATATCATACTTCCAGCTAAATGATAATTGAAGTTTTGGTTTTTCAAGATTTGTGAGATCTAACTGAGTTTTATTATTTCTTTACTCTTCTCTATTTATATATCTTTTATATTGACTCAATTGAGATTATTATTTTGATTAGTTGATACAAAGGGCTCTTGTTCGATTGATCATAATAGTATACTGTCATTTAAAAACTTCAAATTTGTAATTGTTTGAATGTTCTAATATTAAGTGGTAAAATAACATAATTGATTATAATATAGATTTTCAGTTTATATTATGTGGATACATAATCCAGTCTAAATGAACCGAGCGTGTGTGTTTGTTGGCTAGAATTGGTAGTCTCTGCAGATCGTTAATGCTATTAGTAAATTAAATTCTAATAGCTTGTTTAGGGTTGTTTATTAATAAGGAAAATAATCAATGGAGCGTCTTTTTGGTTAACGAGAGAAATAGACAGATTATTAGAGCTTGTTAGTAACCATAATCAATTTAGTCAAGAATTAAGAAAATCATCTTTGCGTCAGTGATCAAATATTTGAACCAATTCTGATATTATATCTTTAGCTGAAAATTTGTTTTATATTGATATATTATCTTTACTATTTATTTTTTTCTTTATCATTTACTTCTTTGAATCTCAAAACTCTCATTTTATTTTTTTTTGTTTATTTTAATAAATTTAGCAAATTCATATAGATTCGTCTCGTTTATCACTATTACTATTTTAAAAGAAATAATTATTACTTGGATTCGACACCCACCAATTAGATTTAAATCTTGTATGCATTAATTGTGCCCACCTATGAAATTAACAAGTCATGATGACCACTAAAGAAAATCAAATCAATTTTGAATATTAAAAGTAGTTATAAAAAGTTACTTGTAATTGTCGTATGTCTAGAAATCATAAAATTAGTACTAGAAAGTTTTAATTAAACAATTTCAAATAACTTATTATAAGAGGAATCTAACGTCATAATTTGTGTTGGTAAAAGCGTTTTTACTGATGCTTCGGATCGTCCAATGGATTGACTCGGTCCAATGGCCTAATACTCAGGGCCCACTTGCTGCTTTGGCCTAGTGATAGTTGCCATGGCCCAAAGGAGTCGCCCAGGCCCAATAAGCTCAGACCCCCTAGCCCATGGAATGCCCTAGTCATCTCCAGGTCGCCCTACAGCATGCATATGTCATTATCTCAAATTACAGAGCGTTGAAACATGAATACCATGTTCAATTTGAAGGGAACATTAAGGGATATTTGGCATGGCGGCTTGAGAAATAGAGTATATTCAGGAAGACAGTGTAACGTCCTAGAGGTAGGAGAGTTGTCATGTCACCCTACACTCGTTGTATTTTAAATGGACCTTTAGAAGTGTATGCATATATGATCCTAGAGTTCCTAAGTACCCAACAGAACACGCCAACACTAGACCACTTGTGTACCATGTAGTCTCCATATAACATGAACGTCTTGAGACTTCTAGGGTGGACACATGGCAGGTAGGGCATGGCTCAAAATACCAACTATAATCAGAGTCTCACTCGAAATACCAACTACAAGCAAAATATTTACTATAAATAACCTACTAATTATAAAAAAAATAGATAATGAAAATTTTATTAAGAGATCAGTAATATAAATGACACCTCTTTTTTACACCTGAGAGATTATAATTACACATCCTAAAATCACGAGGGAGCCAATTTAGAGACTTCACGGATCAGTCAAGTATACATCTTTAGGAAAGCTGTTACTCGTGGTTCCTTCTCTGAATACAACCAATCATTTTCTCTCGACCCTGTCGTCCAAATTTCTCCTATGACCCGAAACGAATCAATACATTTCCTTTGATCCCGATAAGACCCACACCCGTAGAATTGACCGATTACAAACAATGTATAAAAAGTATGTAGTTGAAGAGCAAATGAGAAAATAAATTTTATTATTTATGAAATGCCACCAATTTTATATTAGTGTCACAGTGGAAATTTGGTTACATTGGTTTTTTTATTATAGCAATAGCCTAGGGTAATAGTCGACTTACATTAAATGTGCCAAACTCTATTTTTTGTAATAATACCAAAAAGGAACCTTACCCATAACCATTTCCTTTAATTGTAATTTTTAAAAAAAATGAAACGGGTTGACTGTTGGGTTGAACCCAACAATTCACCAACCGGTCCAATATTTAGATTCACAACTTATTAATTAGTTGGATCAATAATAATAATTCAGCTCCTTTTTTTAGCCACGTTTTCTTTCCTTTTATTATTTTAGGCCCAAATGACCAAATTATTTCTTTAAAAGTAAGCTACTTTTTCAACATTTTAATCATTTCATCAAGATAAAAGTTTCACATTAATCATATGATACCAAAGTTCATAAAATAAAATTCCATGTAATGTCGAATTTTATTTTGACCTCACTTAAATATCTAATTGTAACATGCTCTATACACGAACACAGACAAAGACCTTGAACTAACCTAAAAAGTTAATAACCCATACAACCACTAGCATATGCCATTTCAAGCGAAAATGCCCAACGGTTGAGTCAAATATCGGTGGGTGATACAATCAACCTACCAACCAAAATAAGCAATCAAACAAAGAAACTCTGATGTATGATAACACCAATATTCGTACTCAAAATTATCCCTCCAATCCATCTAACTTTCATACCCAATCATTTTCTAACTTTCAAAACAATTCTCTTTTATAATCTCTATCCGCCAAATTCATACTGTGCCTCAATTTTTCCCCAAAATGGGTTTCATTTCAATCTTATGGAAACCCTTAATTTTATGCCTAATCTTTGTTTCATCAAATGCATTTTCTAGCACTCATGTCACAGAACTACCTGGCTACGATGGCGAACTCCCATTCTATCTCGAAACGGGGGACGTGGGGGGGCGTTACTAATTTTTGGTTCTTATGCATTCAGATGTATGTGATTTAATTTTTGGGGTCATGGGTGTTTTTGTTATTCAGATACGTAACGGTGGGGGATGTTGAATTTTTTTACCAATTTATTAAGTCCGAAGGGTACCCTGCAGCTGACCCGCTTTTTCTTTACGTCAATGGCGGTCCAGGTTGTTCCGGTATCAATGGATTTTTTTACCAAATTGGTATGTTATCCTCATTTTCTTCCTCTTGTTCTTCTTCCAAAATAGTGCAAGAGAAAATTGCATAAGTAGCAAAAATGCAAAATGAAGTGTTAAATTAGTTTGTTACATTTTGTCTATTTTTCACGTATCATTTATTTTGCTATAGGAAAGTATAACTAATATTCATATTCGGGTCAATGTTGGAGAAAATAGAGGTTTGACTTTCGGTTGGACCAAAAAGTACACTACTTTTGGCTTTTAGGATCCTACCAAATCTTCTTAACATTAACATGATATCCTAACTGAATCAGATCAAACTTATTATTCATTTAATTTTTTGGATTTTTGTAATTATATAGTTTTATGAATTTTCTTTCTTTAGGCCCCATACGTTTTCAGACATCGAATTACACTGGGGGATTACCGACATTATTATACGAAGAATATTCATGGACTAAAACAGCGAATATAATATTTTTGGATGCACCAGTTGGTACTGGTTTCTCATATTCTACCACAACAGATGGTTGGAATGCAACCGATACATTAGCGGCCGAACAAATTCACCTTTTTATGAGAAATGTGAGTTCAAAATTAAATTTTTTAATGCGAAAAGTTAAGATTCCCTAAAAAAAAATTATTAATTTTTATAATTATTATGGTGCAGTGGTTGGTGAATCACACAGATTTTCAAACAAATCCATTTTTCCTTGGAAGTGATTCTTATGCTGGATTATATACTCCAATGACTGCTCAAGCAATAATAGATGGTAATAAAAATATTTAATTTCTCGAAATCAAATTGTTGGGACTAAAATTTGGTGGGTTTTCTTAGGGAACGAGGACGGATTGGCCCCTTTTATTAATCTTAAGGTATGTGAGAAAGCCCCTTTTGTTGGAGAAATCATATTTGAGTAATGTGATGATTTTTTGATGAAATAATATTATTAGGGACTTTCGCTAAGTTGTCCGCACACGGAAACCTATCTGGAGACGAACTCCAAAATAGCTCTTGCCCATCGCTTGACGCTTATTTCTGATGCTCTTTATAAGGTTATTCATATCATTTATTCAATATTTAATTTCTATCTACAAATTGTTTCTTACTCTTGATGTCAAACCTTTTAGGAAGCCAAAAACAGTTGCGGTGGGAATTATGCATTTCCACCTAACTCAGAGTGCGAAGAGGCTCTTGCTGCAATAGCTCAGGTTTGATTGATTGGTTTTTTTATAAGAGCAATGCGCAATTTATTTATAAAATAAGTTATTGATTGATTTTGTTATTATTTCAGTGTATCCAGCTCATTAATCCTATAAATGTCCTGGATCCCTTGTGTTCATTCTTATCACCCGAAGAGGAACAATACCAAAAATCCATTGCAGAAAACTCCAACATTTTCTTACCATCTATGCACAATCCCCGGGTTCTTTGGTGCAAAGTAAATTTACTCTCTTCCTAAATTATCCAATTTTTCTTCTCATATTTTCTAATTCTGGTGTTTCTTTTTTTATTATCAGAATTTTGAATATTTGTTGTCGGATATATGGTTGAATTATGAGGGTGTTCAAGATGCGCTCGGAGTTAGAAATGTAAGTGAATATCAAAAATAAGTTTGTAAATTAAAAAAATTAGTAACTGTTTATGAAAATATTTCAGGGAACAGTTAAAGAAGTATTTAGGTGCAATATAAGCTTGGAATACACATATGACACCAATAATGTTGTTCCATACCATCTAAATCTCACTGAATCGGGCTTGCAAGTTCTTGTTTTCAGGTAACCTGTTTAGCAAGTGTCTGCTATTCATATCCATTGAGATTATAGTAATCTAACATAATTTTTTGGTCAGTGGTGATCATGACATGATTATGCCCCATAATGGAATTGAGACGTGGATAAAATCACTTGGTTTAACCGTTGATATTGATTGGAGACCGTGGTACGTTGATGGTCAAGTCTCGGGGTATGTTCAACACTCGTAATCCTCAAATTTTTCAAACATTTCGTGTTTTGATACATTTATGTTAACATAATACGTTGTGCTATAGGTATTCAGTAAGGTACACTAATAGTGGATATCGCTTGACTTACGCGACTCTAAAGGTAAACAAACTCGACTAAAATTCGCATTTTAATGTAAATTAGTAGGGTAACGAGCATTTGTTGATTTTATGTTTGTAGGGATCGGGTCATTCACCTCCGGAATATAAGCGTAAAGAGTGTTACGAAATGTTCGATAGATGGATTCATTATTATCCAATCTAGGATTAGGAATTATGTTTGCTTGTAATTTTTGAGCTTGGCAATTGTTTTTGGAACATTATTGTCGAGCAATTTGCAATGGAGATAACGCTAAGCATAATGATTTTTGTTACAATTTTATTTTCATATTAAATATATAATTACAACCTTATAAAAACAATTCAAATCTAAATAAAGTTAGTATGTAGAAAGAAAAAAAGCATTTGGTTTGGGAATATGCCATTTTTTAGTATATAGTTGAATCGGAAATGGACCTAAAATAGAATGCACATTTAAATGATGATGAGTGACACTACTTCCATTCCTCACTCGGTTGGACCTTTAATTTTCCATTTTTAAAAAGTAAATTTGAATTTATTCAAATATACCAATTATTGAATTTAATAAACTCTAATATTACGCGTCTTGTACGCGCATATCCGAATCAGCATCAACAGACCCACGATTACGCCACGTCAGCGTAAACTACTGATGTGTCAAAATCTTAACGCTTCCTGTAATCACTAAGCTTTCTCTTTGGTTCTAACTCCCGCAGCAAATATTTGTATATAAAACAAAATCACTCTGTTCTTCATTTCCGTCCCAAATCTGATCATCCACCACGCCATTGTTGAATCAGAATGAGTTATTACAATCAGCAGCAACCTCCCGTTGGTGTTCCTCCTCCTCAAGGTCTTTATGTGTTTGGTTTTGGATTTTTAGGGTTTTGATTGGGTGGAATTTTGGTGTGTTTTTGTTTGAGTTTGATCCATGTTTTTTACTTCTTATGGTTTTTGTGCAATGATTGGTGTAGGTTATCCATCGGAAGGATATCCGAAAGATGCTTATCCACCACCGGGATATCCGCCGCAGCAGTATCCACCTCAGGGATATGG
>JAYMTB010000574.1:0-13585 GCA_036897585.1 Francoa sonchifolia | reverse complement strand
TGTTTCACCTCAAGCTTCAAATTACTTAAATTTTATATATATTTTAAGCATTATTGACGTCCATTTTGAAATTAAATCCTTCAAAAAATTTAGTTAATTACTCAGGGCTATTCTGTATCAGTATTAAACAGAAAAAAAAGCTTCAAGATCCAATAAAATAGATCAACGAGGGACTAACACTAATAATTCATTAGTTAATTAATTAATTAGAAATAAATGATAAAAATCATTAAAATGTAAATTTGGGATTGGGCCTTTTCATAAATCAGCCCAGTACTGGTTGAATTGGGCCCAAACTAAGCCCAAAAAGGGGTAAAACGCTCCGTTTTCTCTCTTAAAACAAAGAAAAGGGATAGAGAGAATTAGTTCGTTCGTAGATAGTTTCCATCGCCGATCTCAAAGCAGCGGGAGGAAGATTATGAACATGGAGTAATCTCAGCTTCGATTTACTGGTACGAGATTTCTCCTTTAGCTTCAATTTATCATTTTTCCAAATGTACTGTTGCTTGGTGATGTCTTGTCTTGATTTTGATGTTAGGGTTTTCTTTCTGGAATAGTTTTATTTTACACAAATTTGAATCATACTTCGGGTTTGAAATTCAGGTGATTCGTGATTTTATGAGTGTTTGAACTCTTCTAGGGTTCGAATTTGAATGATTAAAGTTATACGTTGAAACCTGGAACGTAGTTTTGTTATTTGTTGGGTAAAAGTTAGGGTTTTGGGAGGCTTGAGAAATTGGGATTTTTTGAGTAGTTTGGGCTGTGATTCATGTCGATGAATAACAATAACCCGACGAGGAATATGGGAGCACCTTCTGCATTTGGGAATGCTGCAGGAGTGCAGCAGTCAATGTCGTTGAACCACCAATCGCATCTTCTATCTCAGACACAATCTCAAGCGCAAGGCGGGTCTCACTTTCCTGGCCATTTTCAGTTGTCGGAGCCTCAGGCGCAGGCACTTGCTCAGGCGCAATATACGCAGGCTCAAGTGGCTCATGCCCAATTCCAAGCTCATGTACAATCTCAAGCTCAATTACAATCTCAAGCGCAGTCCCTTGCTATGTTGCATACTCAGACTATGCAAAATCAGAATACTGGTAATATTGGTGTGTCCTCGCCCTTAATGTCAACGCCTGGTTCGGGAAGTGCAAAACGGATGACTCAGAAACCGCCTTCTCGGCCTCCCAGTTCATCTAATAACAACACGCCGTCGCTGTTTAAGACTATGGAGTTAACTCCTGCTGCACGTAGGAAGAAACAGAAGTTACCCGAGAAACAAATACCGGATAAGGTTGCAGCACTTTTGCCTGAGTCTGCTCTTTATACTCAGTTGCTTGAATTTGAGGCAAGGGTGGATGCTGCTTTGTCAAGAAAGAAGATTGACATCCAAGAGTCACTTAAAAACCCTCCTCGCGTTCAGAAAACACTCCGGATGTATGTTTTCAACACATTTGCAAATCAGGGTGTTGAAGCAAGTAGTGAGGCAAAGAAAGATGAGCCTCCCACTTGGTCACTTAAGATAATCGGGCGGATACTGGAAGATGGGAAAGATCCTGTGCTGGGTGGAACATTGCAGAAACCGAGCTCTTCACAACCAAAATTCTCATCTTTCTTCAAGAAAATTACCATTTACTTGGACCAGACCCTGTACCCAGATAACCATGTAATTCTATGGGAGAGTTCTCGATCACCTGCACTTCACGAGGGTTTTGAGGTGAAAAGAAAAGGGCACAAGGAATTCAGCGCTATAATAAGAATAGAAATGAATTACATGCCTGAGAAATTTAAACTCTCACCCTCTCTCTCCGAAGTTCTTGGCATTGAGGTAGAAACCCGGCCAAGAGTTATAGCGGCGATTTGGCACTATGTGAAAACTAGGAAATTACAGAGCCCAAATGATCCTTCTTTCTTTGTATGTGACCCGCCACTTCAGAAAGTATTTGGGGAAGAGAAGATAAAATTTGCTGTGCTTTCGCAGAAGATATCTCAGCATTTGGCTCCGCTTCAACCCATACATTTGCAGCACGAAATCAAGCTTTCTGGGCCATGTCCTGCTGGAACCACTTGTTATGATATACTGGTTGATGTTCCTTTTCCATTAGAAAAGGAAATGTCTGCATTCTTAGCCAACGCAGAGAGACACAAAGAGATCGACACTTGTGATGAATTGATTTGTGCTTCTATAAAGAAGATCCATGAACATCGTCGCAGACGGGCTTTCTTTCTGGGTTTCAGTCAGTCTCCCGGGGAGTTCATTAACGCATTGATTGCTTCTCAAAGCAAGGATCTCAAGCTCGTCGCTGGAGATGCTAGTCGTAATGCTGAGAAAGAACGACATTCTGAATTCTATAATCAACCATGGTAAGCTGCTACATTCCTTTTCTTTACCACGACTCTCACTAATGGAGTCCACTTGGCACTTTCTAACATTCTTTTTCGTTCATTTTGCTTAAATCCTTAGGGTTGATGATGCTGTTATCCGTTATCTGAACCGCAAATCTGGAAGTGATGCCCCCGGAAGCACTTAAAGAAGGAATTCTCGCATTGTCACTGACATGGTATGCATGCCAAATAGTATCGCTAACTTCATCTGCAGATCTTGATGTTATCTTCATTCGATTGAGCTTATTGTAGTTTAATCAAAATGTCTAGCTCAAGGGTAGTTCATTCTCCAAACGCAAAATGTTGTTCCAATATCTTATCTTTCGATGTCATAGTTTAACGAAACACATATCAACAGTAGTCACCTGGGTATATTTGTATTTTGCAATTCTATTCTGAAATGTTTACTTCTAATTTAGTTGAATCTCAACTCGAAAGAAATAAACAAAAATAAAAGAAAAGAAACGTAAATGGGCAGACTGGGCCCATATAGATGGGCCGAATGGACTAATATTGCGTTGGGTTGGGCATCAATGGGCTTTTGTAGGCCCAAATTCAGCCCAAACAGAAACAGTGTGCCAATGAGCGCGGGAAAACTGGCGGCTCCAATACCAGTGCGCAAAGTACGCATCAGCGCACATTAGAGTGACACGCCACTGGCTTTCATTAATTTCAGGATAAGACCGTTGTATTATATTTCTCCAAATTTGGATAAGAATTACCGTACATTTCGTAATCCTCTACTTCAACATTGACCAAACAGATTACATTATCCAATAATTTAACTCCACGTGGCTCTAGGAGAACCGCGAAACAGAGGATTAATATCTTTTTACTACTTAATTGTCCTGAATCTGGTTTTTAGTTAGTTTTGGAATTTCTT
This sequence comes from Francoa sonchifolia, assembly GCA_036897585.1. Taxonomy (NCBI): domain Eukaryota; kingdom Viridiplantae; phylum Streptophyta; class Magnoliopsida; order Geraniales; family Francoaceae; genus Francoa; species Francoa sonchifolia. The sequence goes on along the minus strand of JAYMTB010000574.1, from coordinate 10,320 downwards.
CTGTTTGTTTCTCGAGAAAAGAAGAGAGAAAATGGCAACGATGCAGCTGGTGAGAGATAGCATTATTGAAGCTATGCAGGAAAGTCCGAGGAGTCCAGAAGCGAAGCTAGGGATGCAGGTGGATGATCTGTGGGATATTCAAGAGCCACAGCTTAGTCCTACTGAGAAGTTTAATGCTTGTTTTGAGAGTATTCCTGTCTCTTCATTTCCTCCTGTTCCGTCTTCTAAAGGTGATTTGTTCAATTTGTGATGTTTTAGGGTTTTGCTGCCAATTTGATTTCGTCGTGTATATGTTTGGAATGAAAATCTGCGATCAGTAGAGGAAATAGCGGATGTGAGTTGAAATTAGAGACCGTTGAATTTTGATGATATACGAGAAGGATGGGGATAGTTTTTGAGTCAGATTGATTGCCTTCATGCATTGATTTTGTTGCATAGAGAGCTATAGAAAATAAATGGCATCATCTATGTATAACAAATTATTAAGAAATCTGACTTAAATGTGAGATTTTAAGAAATCTCATTAGATTGGAGGTTATTATGATTTTCAGTGGTGCTTAGGGAGGAAATTTCTATGTTCTTCCCTTTTTGAAAATTTCTCATATTACACGGTATAGCACCTTATTGTGTATAGGTGAATCAATATTGGTTCTTCATATGCCCTTGCAATATTAGAGAAGATATAATTGCATATGTTCCGGTTATTGAAAAGTTATCCTATGAAGCCAGCTTTGCATGATTCCCATTGTTGTTTTGATACTTATTATCGTGTATTCTTGTATGTTATATCCAGAAATTGAGATTAGATCAGATACCAGTCTGGCTGATGCTGTTGAAATTCTATCCCGGCACAAAGTTTTTAGTGCGCCTGTGGTCAATGTTGATGCACCTGAGGATGCCAGTTGGGTTGACAGATACCTTGGCATTGTTGAGTTTGCAGGAATTGTTGTATGGATTCTGCATCAGGTTAGCATGCCAACCTAACATTTTGAGTGGAAGTGAGTCGAAATTCTGAGAAAATTTTGGCTACCTAAGAACACCACTTACCATATGATGGTGACATGATTTCTGGTTTTTGGGTATAAAGATTGACATTCATCTACTTTCTTATTTCTCTGCTTGTGCAAAATATTTTCTTTCCCTGTTAGAAAATGGCTTTCCACAGTGTGTTGAGCTGCTATTTTAGGTCTTGAAGAGGGCGAAAACCCAAAAATTTATAAGTTTGTGAAAATGATGAAAAAAAATTCCCTTACCTCTTCTGACTAAGATTAGCTTGCCAGTGAAAATAAAACAGTTTCTTTTTTTTGACAGTCGGAACCTCCATCTCCTAGGAAGAGAGACGAATCTCCTGGAACTGCTCTTGCTTTAGCAGCTAATGGAGTGACTTCTGCTGCTGGACTGGGGGACTTGGGCCCTGAATCTGCTGCAACAACTTGTGGAAATTTTTTTGAGTCTCTGACTTCTTCTGAGTTTTATAAAAACACCAAGGTTGGAATATGAAGTGCAATGCTCTGTTTAATACCAACTTCTTTCCAAGTTTTGCTTATTTTATCCAAGAAATGGTACTTGAAATATTCACCTCTGATACAGGTCCGAGACATCTCTGGGTCATTTAGATGGGCCCCATTCCTTGCTTTGCAAAAATCCAACTCCTTTTTGACCATGCTCTTGCTGCTTTCAAAGTACAAAATGAAGAGCATTCCTGTGGTTGATTTGGGTGAAAAGAAAATTGATAATATCATTACGCAGTCTGCTGTTATTCACATGTTATCGGAATGTGTCGGGCTTCATTGGTTTGAAAATTGGGGAAACAAAAATCTTTCTGAAATTGGTCTCCCCCTGATGCCACCTTCTTGTATGGTCAAGGTTTGTCAATGGTTTAAGTTAAATTTTCATCTTGTGGTTGTAATTTTTGATAGGGATGTCATCTCTAATGTCTTTTACATATGAGTATTTGACCAACATTCCAGCTGTGGTGTGATTTCTCTTCTGAACTCTAGTTTAGGTGTATGAGGATGAGCCAGTGCTCCAGGCATTTAAGCTGATGAGAAAAAAAAGGGTCGGAGGAATACCTGTAGTCGATACTGGTGGTAACAAGGCACTGGGTAACATAAGCTTAAGAGATGTTCAATTCCTTCTTACTACACCTGAGATCTATCACAACTACAGGTTTGTAGCAGCATTAGTGTAATTCAGTATTGTAACATCATTGATGCTTAATATCTGGGTTCGTACCATGACTATTTTTCTATTCTCTCATTCCCAGTTAGAGATAGGAGAAGTTTATTAAGCTGAACCCTCAGTTATTATTTTAAACGGGGATGATAAATCAGGAGTTTATAGTCCTTACAATGAGTGTCGATTACTCACTTGGTGTGTTGAAACAGATCTATCACAGCAAAAAACTTCCTGACGGCAGTTAGAAGCTATTTGGAGGAGCATCAACAAGCCTCCCCGATGTTGACCAGAATGGTAACGTGTAGAAAAGATCAGTCAATGAAGGAAGTGATTCTGATGCTTGATTCTGTGAAGATACATCGTATATACGTAGTAGATAATGAAGGGAATCTGGAAGGTGTAGTCACTCTCAGAGACATAATCTCAAAGCTAGTCCACGAACCCCATGGCTACTTCGGTGATTTTTTTGACGGCGTATTACCACTGCCCCAGAACAGCAGAGTTTGAGAGGTACCGGCAATAATATTAACTTCCCTAATGAATGACTTGTTACCTTTTGTTTGACATATAAGCCCTTGTAATTAATTTTCCTTGAGCTAACTGAGTTCAATTTTCTCTATTTCACTGTATCTTTAGTGTGTCTATGCCGAGGCTGTGTATCACAGTTCAATGGAGGTTTCGTGTTTCTTAAACTGGAATATGTGATTAACTAGCCTGCGATAAATAACAGATCTGTTTTTTTACTCCAAAATCTTACATTCCTTTGTTCATAGTGCATAGGAAACACACGAATGTGTTACAAATTTGGAGTGGATACTGTAAGTATCTCTGCGAATGTGAATCTGGGGTCACTTTTTTTCAGGATTTTTATTACTCTATGTCCAAATCAAGACAGAAATATCTCTATCTAAACAGGGCAAGCTGGAAATTTTTGTTTTATTTCCCTATTTCTATCAGGTAACACATATATAGTTGCCATTGACATATATAGGTTCATTTTACGGAAACAAACAAAGCATGGGCAAAAAAGGAAAGTGTCATATTGGAATTTCTCTTGAAAAACCCATTAATTTTCTTTTAAATTGGAGTCTATAATGGATTCAATAAATTAGGTCGAATGTAGGACCAGGGAATAAATGATGTCTCCTAGCATTCTATTCACACCATATATTAGGATGATGACCTACCAAGAAAGAGAGAGTTTCCATCACAAAACGAACAGCCCAAAACAAAGGAGAAACACCAATTTGTTAGTAACCCGTAAAAATTGTATGAACTAAACCAACAGACACTGACAATAGTATTTACACGATGATCACAACGGCACTAGCAGCTAAAAGAAGATGGAAAACAACACACATCTAACATTCGCAGAATCCTATGTCTAAGGATGTTCTCAACAACTAGTCTTGCCAGACAGGACGAGATCCTTGATCTACTATCTCATGTATTTCCCTCGACTGGTGCTAAGTTGACTCTAACGTCTCACAAATGCATTAATTTCTTGTTTTCTTCGTCACAACCTTACCTCTATGCTCATTATGATCACAAACATAAGTATTTACTCCCATCATTACATAACATAAAAACAAAAGAAATTTATTTATGACCCATCATAGGAATGAAACTATCACATAAATACTCACAAAATCTCAGAAGCACGCTATGCTTCATCCATCCAACTTAAAACCGAGCAACATAGTGTCTACAATCCACCATATTTATATTGATACAGTTTTGGTCAAATCCCAATAATCAGATTTTTCACAGCGTTTGCAATGTGACACTAACACTGAATTCCCCCGAACAAATGCTACAGTTTAAAACAAATATACAACAACCACCCAAAAAAAAAAAACTTGATATTTTTTATGGGGGATAGTAAAGTTATACAAAAACCTGTATTTATAACTTAAGAAACACCAATACAATAAACATATTATATCAAGCTACACTTAATTGGGGAACTGTGTTTACAACTATTAATCAACAGAAAATGGTACTTACCAATCACACGACTGTTTTTTTAACCCTTTCTTTTTGGGTGCAGAACACTAGAAGATCCTTCGAAAAAATCCATTAAATAGTTTTCCAAATCCTCTGCCGTGTACTTTATGTATCTCCCGGCATGCCTTGAGCTCTCTAGTTGATTTCCAAACCTACCCATGAACGCTCTGTATGCCGGAATCAGTTTCTCTGATATAGATATTCGCAGCTCTTCACGAAGCTGAGGATCCGGGACTTTCCAAAATGTTTGAGTCCTGTGAAGTTCTTCAAAATAGGCATTGAAACTCTTAAACCGATCCTTCAATGCCACCTTAGAGGCATTACTTGAGCTCCCGCTAAGTCCTTCGTCTTTCAAGCAAGACAAGACTTTCGTCCAACAAGCTCTAAGATAGGCAGTGGCAAGTTGGCGGACCTGGCCACGACGCTTGCGAAGCCAGTCATCTCCCAAAAGCTTTCCAAGCTCGGAGCCTTTCATTTTCTGAACTATGTAGAGGATGTTGTTCATCAGGAATATGTGTTGCATTCCATTATCTTCGTAAAGTTTTGATTTTTCATCGAGATTCTTTTCCAAACACGATAATAGTAACAACAAGCGATGTGCTATTGGAGACACGTTATCGCCCGCATCATCACATTGTGAAGTTTTTGATTCATCGTCATCTCTTTCTAATAGCGAGTTCAGTGTCGCACTATAATCCACGAGCAACTTCACATAATTCAGAACATAACGAGTCAGTGGGTGAATGTCTCCTCCTAGCATAGGTTTCCTCGAGGCCTCACTCTGAACAGCTTTCTCAAACTCTGCAAAAGTCCCTTTTGCAGCATCACCCAATCCATCTATCACTCCCCGTGCCTCCCTAATCACAAATTCATCAGTGATCATCATTTCCAAATCGGGCAAAGAGTCCACCAGCACATCATACATATCCAATATCCGAAACAATTTCTCAGACGACCTTTGCACAATTGAAACCGCTTCTCCAAAATTCAACAACTGCATCACACACCCTTTGGCAGACTCATTAAAGCAAAGCTCCTTGGTCGAATTCGAGGCCTCAAAAATCTGATCACAAAGTTGCTTCTCACCAGCTAAAAGAACTCGAACAACAATCTTAACAGCCTGAATCCATTTCTTCATCTTCTCATCCAAAATCTTCCACTCAATCTTCTGAACCTCATCAATACTCAATTTCTCAACAGCAAGAATAGCCAAACACTCATCTAAAGCATCCCGTCGCACATTACTATAAACCTGACAACACTCCTTTTCATACCCAGATCGAATCATCCGATCCGCAATATCTCTTAACTCAGCAACCGCATCAGGATGTATCAAATCAACAAAAAAATCATGACTAACACTAAGCCCTCTCTCATGCAAACAAAAGCTCTCACCATAACCCTCACTGCTACTCTTCCTATCCAACGAATTGCTATTCTTAATATCCGCCTCAGTTTCTCCATCATTCGACACCATAGACAGAGACCTCCTCTCACCATCACTAGACATAGAAGTCCTCTTCCTGATCATTAACCCCTCAAGCTGTTCGGGGTCAAACGGAATAGTGTTCCTAGTCAATATAAGTCTAAATTCATCCTCAAGTCTAGCCATAGCGATCTGGATCGCGCTCTCAGCACGATCCATAAACTCATTATCAGCTGCAACAATGCTTAACCCATCAATCAATTGAAGAATCTCATCAATTGCAGCTAAATACTCAGCTGCAACATCAGGAGAATCCTCCCAAGGAATCGAGTTTCTAGAAGCTTCAGAATTTGATTCCCACCGGTAAATAACCTTCTCCGCCGCCTCAAACTGATTCTCAGCCTTCGAATCCTCACCGTTAATCAAATCGGTGATATTCGATAATCGATTATCAAAGCTAGAGAAAATCAAAAGCATATCCTCACGTACCTCTTTCGGAGTATTCAAACTCTTCACAATCTGCTGCGCCGTCGCCAAAACTCGATCCTCACCACCACCACCACTCCCTCCACCGCCACCACCGCCGCCACCGCCAGAAGTATCTGTGGCCATATCCAATCTGGGTTTTACAGGATTTCCAAAAGGGTATCACAAAATCCAACTCAAAACTGAAATCAAACACAATCGATTGAGAAATCAAAGCATCTGGGCTATCAAAGAAACTGAAAAGGATGAACACGAAGAGCTCGGCCGGCCTATGAGACTTACAGAGAAAACTTATAGAGAGTGAAAAAAGATTAAGACAAATGATTGTAACGTACGGGAAGTGAAAAGGGTTTTTTGTGGTGATTGAGGTTTCTGTTTTTTCGATTTTTCACTATTCAATTTTCAATCTCTTCTTTTGTTCTTACAAAAATAAAAAGATTGAATTTTTAATCTTAATTATTACAACCTAATTTTCTTGTTTTGGTAATTCATTACATATTGGATAATTTGGAAAGATATATATATATATAAATTCAATTTTAGAATTTTTTTTTTTAATTAAATTTGTTAAAGTCTAAAGTGGAATTTGATTGTTTTACATAAATATAAATATAAAAAAAATAAAAAAAAATTAATTTGATTATCTTTTAATTAAATTTTGTTGAAAGTAACATTTGATTATAGTCAATGTGACTAACAAATATTGTTTTATTTAATTAATTCATTGCCATATATGTTGTTTGGTTGATGTGGATTAGTGTGAGCTGGAGAATACTAATTAGTTTTGTTTATTTAAAATTTATTTTAGTAAAATTAATTAAATAAATTTATAAGAAATCAAATGTATATTAAAAATAAAAAAGGATAAAATACTAATTTTTTATTTTTTTTACTTTGTGTGTTGAATTATTCAAACATGGTTAACAAAGAAAATTCAACCATATTTGATTGTGTTTTTTTTATCCAATTTTAGTTATACTTACTTTTTATTCTCTTGGTTCATCCATTTTCCAAATATTTTTCCGTTTTTTCTTCTTCGTGTTTAAGTTCAAATTTAGAAAATGAAACCCACCTAAATTTTTCTTTATGCCATATTAGTCATTTTGATCAATCAAAAAGCTATATCAAAATTTTGGTTCGCACTTCATATTCATATTAAAGGCTATGAAGTGTCTAAAAATGGAGTTTCATACTAATATAATGAGAAAATGCAATAAATTTATCATCATTAGGATGTATATTTGTGCATAAATAAATGAACGGTAGCATGAATCACTTTCGAGATATGGCATCGGAAAAATTACATTGATAAATGTATGCATAAGTTACCATATTTGTAGACCGAAGCAAAAAATGGAAAGAGAGCAAAATCGAGATGACATTCACCAATAATCGCCACAAGAACAATGCCCATCTTTGAAATGATGGAATCTGCTGGCGTCTCTGACAACAATTTCCCGTTTAGACACCATTGCTATTAACTTAATAGCGTTGTGGCAGTCACTACAAATCCGATGGCTCTGCACAATTTGCAAAGGCATCCAATCAAACGTGTTTATAAGACCGAAAGCTACTGCAAGTTTCTCGCTGTGATATGATAGTATTCTTTGTTCTTCTTCATCAACATCGGGAAGTAAGAATTTCCCCTCTGGGATGTAACCGTGTTTTGAAATCGCTGACATTAAGTCGTCCACTTTCTGGTAAATTTCTTTTGTTTGGACATGGGATTTATCTCCGGAAAGGAAAATGTGCGGCTGTTTCTTGATTTCGATGCAACTGCACGCCGGAAGCATTCTTAAACCTTTTCTTCGCAAAGTGTGGACGACTTCTGCTGCTTCCTTTAGCTTGCCAGAACGATTATAGATATTCAGAAGCACGATGTAATTACTAAGTTTCTCGGGCTCCATTCCATAAAGTTTCTCGGCTGCAAGCTTCCCAAGTTCTAAATTTTCCTGGACCCGACAAGCTGTTAGCAAGGCAGCCCACATGTTTGCTGTAGGCTTGAATGGAGCACTTCTTATCAATGCAAAGGCTTCGTCTAAAAGCCCCTCACGACCCAATAATTCAATCATACATGCATAATGCATTGCGCGGGGCTTCACCTTGTGATCCCTATTCATTGATTCGAAGATTTCCCACCCTCGTTCTGATAGACCTGAATACCTACATGCAGATAAAACAGCAAGAAAAGTGACATGGTTGGGTTTCATTCTATCACGAAGCATCTGCTCAAACATTTCAATGGCTTCAGCTCCTCGTCCATGATTACCATATCCAGCGATTAAGGCATTCCAAGATATGACATTCTTGTTAGGCATCTTGTCAAATAAATGCCGAGCATCTTCTACTCTACCCCATTTGCTATAGAAATCTACAAGTGCTGTATTTGCCACTATATCTAACCCAAAACCATGACGTACTAGACCTGCATGAGCTTGCTTAGCATGTTCTAACGAAGCTAACCTCGCACATATTCTTATAATCATTGAAAATGTAAAATGGTCCAGTTTAACCGCAGAATCACGCATATCATAATACAGTTCAAGAGCTTCCTCACTATAACCATGAAGTGCATAACCTGCTATTATGGAATTCCATCCCACGGTTGTTTTTTCCGGCATCTCATCAAAGACAAATTGAGCATCATCAATGCTTCCACACTTACTATACATGTCAATCAGCGCACAAGACACAAATATATCTCCACCCACATCCATCTTCAAAGCACATGAATGTAACTGTCTTCCTGCAAAAATGAGCCCCAAACCAGCAGCTGCCCGAATCATCGTCGAGAATATGCGGGACCCACCATCAGAATACTCTTGCCACATCACCAAAAACAATCGAAATGCCTCCATATAATCTCCAGAATCTACTAGCCCCGTAATAATAGTGTTCCATGAAATCAAATTCTTCTCAAGCATTTCATCAAACAGCTTACGTGCATCAATCATCATCCCACATTTCACATGCATAAGCAATACCCTGTTACTCATATACTGATCCGATTCAAACTCATTACTACTCATATAACTAAACACCCTTTTCACTCCTCTAATCGATTTCAACCCAATACAAGCACTCACCAATGCATCATATGTACTACTACCAACCTCAAACCCACCCTCCATCTCCAAAATTTCAAACAAATCAAGCGCTTCTCTATACTTCCCGTGCAAAACCAACTTCTCAATCTGATTACAAATCCCTAAACTAGATTTCCTACTCTGACTCTCTTCCAAATCTATTCCCTTTCTCTCATCAAACTCAATCCTCGATGGTTTCGGCGTAGGCCGTGGTTGCAATCCCCGTTCCCCCGACGAACATTTAATCCGAGAAAACGGGTTCCTCCAAATCCGTAACAACGATTTATCTCTAAGAACCTTAGGATCGGAAAACGAAAAAGGGAAACTACAACTAACCCGAATCTGATCTAACGATAAGCTACCGTAACGCGAGAGTGGAATATCCATGTTCAACAATTACACAAATTCAAATCAGTATATATAGAGTAAAGAGATTAAAGATTGTACCTTGAAAACGTATGGATTGTAAATCTGAAAAAATGCTCGAACTCAGAAATTTGGCGATGCCCTTTTCGATTCATAATAAGTTGAATGAATCGGTAGAATTGGGTTTTAGAGATTTCACTGAAATTGGAGAGTGTGAGAGAGATTCAACTTTGGGAGATCCGTCCACTTTAGGTTGGTCACCAAATCATTATTTAATCAAATTAATATAGGGTTAATTACACTTTTCACCCATATGTTTCTCAATTTACAAATATTTCCTGTTATTTTTTTCGTTTTCCCAAATCTCACCCCTAATTTACAATCCTCTTATAATTTTGCATCTCCGTTGCTTAAGCGATTTACAAAGATTATTTTGAGTTATTTTTCAATTTTTACAAATGATTTAGTTAGCAATTTTTCAATTATACAAATTGCACATTTTAATTTCTTAAATAAACTAATTTTTTCAATAAAAATTGGAGTAATTGATAATGTAAAGAAACGAAATTGTTTATTTGTAAATACAAACTATTCGGGGTTTAAAGCATAATTAACCCTTTTGTTTTAGTTAAATTTCTGCTGTCGACCGGTGTTAGACCGAACGACCGAATTTTTTCATTTTCATTTTGTTCGTTGATTTCAGAGCGAGAATGGCACCACACGATCTCCGCCGTCCGTTTAAGCGACCGGCTATCTCCGATCAACCGCGGC
>JAYMTB010000573.1:0-13585 GCA_036897585.1 Francoa sonchifolia | reverse complement strand
CTAGTTTTTGTGGAGATTTTGATTTATGAAGTTGGTAGCTATCAATTTTTCAAACTAATTGAATTTAATATCCCAAAGTGTCCATGTCCATGTCCATGTCCATGTGCTTTTTCATTTTTCTTGTTTGATCCACCCGAGTATCGCAAACAAACATATATGGAAAAAAACCACTCTCTCTCTCTCTCTAAAAATAATATCTCCCTTCACACTAAAAATATTTTATTATTAAGGGGAGGTTGTCTCCGGCCACTCCTCGGCAACCTCCCCTATTCCCTCTCTCTTTTCTAACCTTTTTCAACCTTGGCTTTCTCATATATCTCATTTCTCTTTCTCCCTCCTAATTCAGGGGAAGTTTTGGTGATGAAATTTGTTTTTCTCGTCGGAAAAATTTTCTTTCTCGGTGTTGGCTGAAGATTGAAATATGATATTCTCGTTGTATCAAGCTTTCTTTCTCGATATTGGTCAGAGCTTGAGATATGATATTTTATCTTTCTTCCTATAATTCAAGAATATTTATATCTAGTGACCTTCCAACTTCTTATGGGCTTATTATTTTTCAGTCTTCTAGTGAAAAAAAAAAACATATATATATATATATATATTGTTAGGTCTGGTCAAGATAGTATTGCACGAAATACTATAACACGAAGTGTCGTAACTCAACTTGTAACACTTTAGTAAAACGCATAAACAATGAAGTAAATTTAAATGACACACAAAATTGTTTATGCAGTTCGGTGTTCATATTTACGTCTATGGGGTCACGCCCAGAAATAAATGTTCCACTAAAAATAATGTTTTACACACACCAATTCGGTCTAATACAAATGTCAAACTTTTTTTTAACACTGATGCCGCAATTGGACGAAAACACTTATTGTGGAATCAGAAAAAATATCTCAATTGTTCCATCTTCCTTCCTCCTGAAAGGCATGATGACTTTTCCTACGAAAAACTCAATTTACGATATGTAATTACATCTTGAATACAGTTCTTTGTTGAACAACCTTTAATCATCCAAGTTCAACTACTGATCAAAACTCTCTTCAATATCATAATAATTAACGTACATTTGATCAATGAATCAGTCTCATAATATATGTAAAAATCTTCGATTCAAATCTTCAATAATAATATTTTTCCAATAAATAAGGAAAATATCTATGTTTTCAGACTTTTCTCAAAATAAGGAAAATATCAAGTTTCAAACTTAATAATATCTCGTGATTTTTGTTGTAGATATTATATTCAAATATCTCGTGAATTTTTACTGTTATTATCATATCAGAATATCTATTGCGGAAGCACAGTTAAAATTGTCAATATGTGTTACACCAAATCTGTTTTAATATTTCGACTCAATTTTTTTTCTAGTAATCGACTGGCAGCTTCATGTCCTTGCTCTCTAGGAAAGAGTGTTGTCAAGTCTTGAGCCACGTATTTTTCTTAAGAAGTGTGTTGTCTCTTGAGCCTTGTGCTTCTTGGAAAGCTTGTTGTCAACCTTGAGCCACGCGATATGACACTTTGAGAATTCCACATTGTCACGTCACTTTTTTCCACAAATCTAAGCATCCACTTGTCAAAGTTAGCTTGGTTCCTTTTAGCCCTTAACGAGTAGTGTAATTTCTGGTTAGGCCTTCCGGCCATTGTAAGACTCCGGGTCTTGTATAACTTAGAATGTTTTCATAAGCATTTTATTATCGACAATTTTTATTTATAGTTCTTTATAAGTTCGGACGTTTGTCTCGTTCCTAGTCCATTTAGAATTGCTTTTTGCTACCAATATTTGTATTTATTTTTATTACTTATAAAAATAAAAATAAAAAGGGATCACCGTAAAATAAAAGGAAAAAAAAGAAGAAAAAAAAACATATATGACACTTTTCACTGGACCACAACATGCCAATACTGGACAAACTAAGCATGTCCTAAAATGGAACAACAATAAATTTCATGTGGGAATTTTCATAATCACGTAATCGATTAGACCAAAAAAATCAGAAATGCTTGAATTAGGGGCTAGCTAATGGATTATCATCTCTTGTATTAGTCTATTAAAGTAAAAGTTCATTGTTTCTCATTTATCCAAAAGGACATGCCAAGTCATTCAAGTCTTGCTAGTCCATTAATACTTTTTTAGTTATGACATAAGTGACAAAGGGTTGCCAACATATGTTCAAAAAAGTAATTAATTTAGAAGACTCGATTTTATTTAGGATTGCTCATTGAGATGAATACATAATCTGTTGTGTTCCAACCAATGATAAAAAAATGAAACAAAGCCCAAAATTATGCATTTTCAAATAATAGTAATTTCTGTTTCTTGTGTCTTCTACTTTTCATTCTCTCTCTCTCTCTTAGTAGTCCTGCTTCTACCATAATCATCCTTTGCTTTTCTCCCCTGTTCTCGAGCTTCCAGCCACATATCCTGAACCAACCTCCTCATCAATATGCTGGCTTCGCTCACCATCTTCATTGCCAACGCTGGCTCGGTGTTGATCCTCTTCTTTGTCAAACCTGCACAAAAATAACAAATTGTACACGGATACACTAGTTTCAGACTACATAAACAAGATATGAGATAAAATTATCTAAATTGTACTTCATGCATATAATCAGAGTTATTGTTGCTAGCTCCCATTCAGGAAAGTAGTTACTTTCCCACGGCAGTAGTGATGAAAACTTGTTCAGTAGTCCTTATGATATCCAAGTCTGTCAAAGTGATAAATATATGGATGTTGTTCATCAGTGCATCCACTGGAGCAAACGAGTTAGAGCCCTCAAAACATTGAAATCTAGAAATAAATGCCAAGGAACAGGAACTAAGAAAAGATCAATGCATCCACCACCAGACAGCATCTATAGTATAACCTTTCTTTCACATTAAACGACAAGTAGCTTGTGAATAATAATATCATTCAGATTTAGACAAGATCAAGGTTGCTCGTAACATAAATGGAACCAAACCAGTTATTACTTTTTGAAAATATTTGAACTGTTTTATCACATAATCTTTTTGATCTATTCACAAGCTTAGAGAGCCAACCGGTATCCTCAATTCTGATAAGCTTGTAGCTTTGAGTGCTTGACCTGTCTAAGTTTGAACACAGTAGAACAAGTTGACTCATAATCCAATCTCAATTTATGTTTAGCCTGCTCCTTTACAAGCCCAAAATAGAAGAGTAATATGAGTACTCAAATATAAAGGGCAAGACTTACCCTGAATAAATAACAAGCCCAACAGCAACAGCAGCAAATGCTACAAAGTACATCCAATCAACCTGAAGAAGATAATAGGATCTAGTAATCTGATTTTCTCTTCTCAAAAATCATAAACTTTTACTTCCAAATTATCATGTTTTTTTCCTTTGCCATAAGAATTTCAAAGTCAGATGTTTATAAATTACATTTAACTTACAAACCTTGTCATGGTATGCAAATATTCGAATGAATACAGCCCACATGTCTGAGGTCAGCAAAGACAGGTTAAGCATCGCTGAACCATTAATCTGCAAGATAATTTTTGTGTTATACATCCAATACTTTTATAAGCTTGATACCATGCATGTTTATTCAACTAAAATTCCCAATGCTCATGAAATGTTTAGTCACAATAATTTCACTCTGATCAAAGAGCACGGTATTCGTGACTATATCAACCCACTTCAAGTTGCTTATTTTGAAAATGAGGGATTCTTTTGGCATGTAACATTTCCATCCCGTTGGCTGCACTCTTGGTAAGTCACCCTTTTTGTTGGCTGCTCCACACCACTCCTCTCCTCTTCAATATGCCAAATTTCTTTTACCACTCTTAAAGAAAGTATCAATGGTATGGGTGAACTCACCCAAAAACACTCAACAACCATAAAGTATTAGAATGAAAATACAGTCACAGTTTTGGTTTTCAAATTGATTCCATAAAAACACACAAGAAAAGAACATCTCTACTTAAACTTTAATCAAATCAAACGTGGTAAGTTTTGATTTCTTGGAATTATCACATTCCTATCTTGACATTTCTTGTACTAATTAAGGCCTCAAAGTAATGCTAATAACACACGCATATCACCAAACTTAGATCCGCAACTAGCAACATAGATTCTCAGTTTTTATTATATTTCATTTTTTTGGTGGGAGTTTCAAAGGAAATATTAAGGTTTTATTAAAAGTATTTGGCCTGCATTTTCTATCGAGTGCCAAGTGTGAGGAATTTTTAGTGCTGCAAACATCAATTAAGAGAGAATGCTACTCAACAACAACCAACAAGTTCAAGTAGATTAATTAGTTGAGACTAACAAACCATTCATCAATATGGCTGAGAATAAGAAAATTTATTAGACGGAGTAAGCGTGTCCTCATACCATTCCTGATCCTCAAAAGGCTACAGTTTTATGCATATATCAATTGTGTAATTATCACTCATCAGAACTTGCAATGCAACCGCCTCATTGTGGATAGAAAGTTAAGTCCTGATCAAACCTTAAAGTACAAGCACCAATATGATATCATTTCCCAAAAATAGCATTATTAGTGTTCCATGGCATTTAGTGTAGGATTGATATGTTTACGGGATTAATGACGAAAAGAATTGGACCATACTGATACCAAAGGAAGACCAAAACCAAAAAGAGAAAAGGAAAGCTTGTCTCCGAAATATCATATCTGCATATGTATTGCATAAATGACTCATTTTAGACATGAGCGTCGGTTGAGATTCTTACCAGAATCAACTCATAGTACAAACACAAAAAAACTCCAAAACATATACCACAAATATATGTAGATAGAAAAATGTCCAAGGTACTCATGGTTTCAGTTGGTCTCAGAAGTCTGAACTAAGAGAATGCGATAATATATGCATAAGCCCTCCGTATCACGAGTTGGAAACGAAAAGGAATAGGGGAATTTTCATATTAAAAGATTTTAAAAGTAAGGGCGGCAAACAAAAATTGATCATAAACTAAACCTTTAATCGACAGATGAGATGTCAGCTCACTTAACCATTTTCCTTCTCTAATCTCAGGCATCTCATCCCATAGGTGCTATACTTTTGGGATTTAATGGGAATATTTATTTACATGAAACACGAAAACCTTAATGGCTTAGATCATACCTTAAGCAAGATTGGAACTAATGAGTAAAACATGAACATGGCCAGTGAAAATCCCACAAACGGAAGTGCCTGAAAAAAACACGTGCAAAGGCATGTAAGATTCTAATAAAAAAGAATTGAAACTTCTATATGTTCTGATTCCGAATACTAGTCAAAACTGATAAAATCTACCAGTTGACTCTGACCCATATACACCTGTACGGAAAATTGAATCCCTTGCTAACCCACTTTTTAGCATGAAAATATTATAGAGATCAACTTAAAGTCCAATACATATTATGTTTCCAAAAATCGAGGATTTCCAGATCAACATAGTATTCAATACATTATTTCCACTTAATAGGTGTTACCACACAAATTGCTACTGTGCAAAGAATTTTCAATAAACAATAACTTAGGGCATAGAAAAAAAGAGTAAAAAATTAAATTTTAAAATTGTGATATGCAAAGAGGTG
Source organism: Francoa sonchifolia (assembly GCA_036897585.1). Taxonomy (NCBI): domain Eukaryota; kingdom Viridiplantae; phylum Streptophyta; class Magnoliopsida; order Geraniales; family Francoaceae; genus Francoa; species Francoa sonchifolia. Next base: position 8,017 of record JAYMTB010000573.1, on the reverse strand, counting down.
AGAAGAAGAAACTCACAGCTTCGGCTGACCAGTGAATAGATTTGAGCTCGTTACGCTCAAGAATGCTGCTGTAGAAATTATTAAGGTATGCAGAATTGAAGAAAAAAATTGCAAATAAGAACGGGAACAAAACTCACTGAGATATAGCACAGTTTCTTATACTAAGTACAGCGTATAAATCAATCACTGGCTCTGAATGCAAGGATACATTTGAATAGCACTAACAATAGCACCAAAAAGCCCCAACATTGCCATTAGTTCAACTCTGTCAGCATTCTTCACAAGAAACTCCTGCATAAAACAGAAAAGAAAAATAGGAGGCTTTAACACGTAAAACCCAAACTATTGAAAAAGAGATACATCCATACAGATACAAACTGTATATACATAAGATGGCACTCCTTTCAACCCACTAGGAATATTGACAAAGACGACAACCCAACCCTCCATGAAAAATAAAAGTGGATAAATTTACTATCGGTTAAGAGTGAGGTTAATTTCCAATTTTATTGGTATACAAATATGTGTGTTAATTCAATTTAAATTCAGGAGAAGCAAACACAAATTAGTAAAATCCTAAACACTACACTCATGCTTCTTCAAGTTCCTGAACACGGTACAAGAGACTAGTCCCAACCTAGATCCAAACTCTAGATAGCAAAGAAAATTGTAGTGGTGGTGCCACTGCAAAACAAAAACAAAAAAGTCCGCCGACCACACCTCACAAAAATTCCGTTTTACAATTTAACCAAACAAACAGGTTAAGCTGTCCAATCAACAACCGAATTGTGTAACCATCATTTGACCCTTTTTTGTTTGATCTGGTTGATTGCTCCACTTTTTGGCAAGAAATTTGCTTCGGTTAGGGATAAAAAGTAAAATAAATAAAACCGCAAGGCAACATTCATTCTCCATTTTGTCAATTTTTTTTTTAAAAAAAAGGGGCATTGGTGGTGCAATAATTGGTTAAGAAACTCACCTCGCTGACGTTACTGATAGCATAAAGTGTAGCCCCAGCAATAACAAGTGCATCCCCCAAACGAGGATTGCTTCCTCCTAAAAGACACAACAGTGTATAAAATATCAAAAAGAATGCTTAAGATGAAAGGAATCATTGGTGATCAGAACGTTCTTTACTGAATATAATCAAGAACTGTTTTCAATCATCTCCTTACATACAAGGTTGAAATAATACGAATAATATCACTAAAGTATGTGATCATATTATTGTTCTCAATTCAAACAAGATTTCAGCCCATGATTCTAAACATGTCTAATCAATGAATTGCCTTGAGTTTACAAAAGAAAAAGAAGTCAGAGATGGGCAAACAAGCTCCTCTCTTCTAAAACAGGCTACAATATTCGTGGGTGAAAATATGATGTGTCCATAGTATGTTGGTTCTCAATATGTCTTGAATCAACTAGATATTTGTGACGAGTTAAATCTAGCAGAAGAAGCATGACAAAACCAACAGTTTTCTCCAAATCTCAACTGCTAAACAACATAAGATAAAAATGCGGGCATGCGTTATATATATATATTGTACTCAGTTTTTCTAGAAATCAAATAAAAAACATTATATAATTTACAAATAAAGTAGTAGATACTACATCAACTAAGTAATGCACGATATGTTAGATGTGTAGGCAAGGCAAGACATGGGTAGACAAGACAATATAATGAAAAATTCAATAAGTGGAGGATCCTTTTTTCCTTTCAGAATCAACAAAAATAAAAAAAAAAAAAAAAAAAAAAAAAAAATTGAATGTAATATCAACCTAGTTTGAAGTGTCAGCAGATTGATCTACTACTTATGATCCAAAAAAAATAAAATCAAGATGTGAGATAAATATGACCTCACATCAACACAAGGATTTGTCCTATTTTCGTATTACTACGTAAGAGTTTGTTTCACAAATGGTTGACAAAACTACCTCTAGTAGTTTATTTTAAAAAAAAAAGAAAAAAAAATTACAACTATTTCATATCTGAATGGCAACATAGAGTATCGATCATATGGTTAACCATATCGGATAATCATGACATGGTTTTTTCGTGTATAAGGAACATAACGCAGGAGTATGGACAGTATCAGTAGATGGATACATCACATGTTTGATGTATTAGCACTTCGATAGTGCTCTAATAAAAATTATTTCCAAACTTCTTAAGTTAAAAATTAGATGTATAAAAAAGGGAATAGAGCCTTTAGAAATTTTAAAGTCCATTGCATGTAACAACATGATTTGACATAGATAAAATGTATTAAGGATAAAATATAAATAAAAAAATATGTCAGTTACATTCCCGAATACAACCCATGCCGTGCATGATGAGTATGCCTGCTACCACTAGTATGAAGGCATTATCATGTACCATTCCCAACGACAGTAAAATTGGATTGATTACAGAGACATTCGACCATCTATAAAACTCAAGGCCCAACTTAAGTAACCCCAACAAAAGGAAGTCAAATCAAAGACAAAAATTATAAAAAGGGCAGCATAAGGGAGAAGTAGAGCTTATATAATTAAACCAATTAAATAGTTAATTCACACACATAATAGCATATAACTAATGAAATGAAATCACATATTTTCACCTGATCGATCTCCTCCATGAACATCTGAAAGAACAACCATTACAAGACCTCCAACACAAACAACCACACCGGTAATCTTTTGGTATCTGTAGTTGGTCTTTAGAAACTTCCATGTAAGAAGCATCACAGCTGGAATTGACCAACAATCCAGCAGCATAACACTTGTTATAGATGTGTACTGATAGGCCTTCACCACTGCAGATGGAAGAGAATTAGAACAATCATAGTGTTTGTGTTAATATATGAAAATTCTGTCTCTGTACTGACAACTAAAAAGATCTTATGGAGATTTTGAAATTGAACAATGGGAAATTATAGTAGACCCCCATCATTTAACTGATTAAGTTAGTAAAATATACTCAGTTTGACCATATTGTCCATCAGTGAAAGTTCTTTAAATTCTGAACCATATCCATAGTTCAAAATAACATTACAATCGATGCATGCATTTTCAATAAACATATTTTTTTGGAAACTGATGAAATAATTTTCAATATTTCCAAATCTTGTTTGCAAACACATCAAAAGCATGCAACTTATTCCTTATATGTAATCCATGGATCACCAAATCTTGGGGGATTATAATTCTCTATTTAACCATAAAGCAGCATCAATCTTACATCACACTTGCGCTGCTTGCTAACAGAGCTAAAAACTTATTATAGGCATGTCTCACTTAGTATGCCCATAACAATCTAAGGAAGAAAATTTACTCAACAAAGGTATTAATCATCAATCATGATATTGATTTACCAGAAAATTTAACAGGTATTTACAGAGACAATGACTACCAAAAAACTTAAAAGTGTAGGGATAGTACTTGGATCATTGCCACTACCATACATTTGCAATTTATTCATACAGCCTCAAAATTTGAAAATCAAACAATAAAAGGAACAGTAGAATAGAAACATAACATGTTGACAATTGTGATAGAAGCATGAAACTTTTGACAGTGATTAATTACAATTTCTGGGCTCCATGCACATCAAACTATTCAACACAAAAGAAGTAGAAAATAAAATACTTGAACCTAAAGTTTGTCCATTCAAAAAGCATAGGAGCAACATAAAAGAAACGACTAAAATAGATTTGTGTATTGTTAAGACAAACTAACCAAGAAAATTGGCCTCTACATCTACCAATGCAAGAAGTATGTAGTAGTACCATTTTGCCTGCATTTTTGAAAATAGGATGAGTAGGTAGTTTTCAAAGCTTGAAAAAAATCAGAGCATAAGCTAAAATATATTTTGGCCTTTTGGCCTCATAAATGTTGAATTAAATCCCAGTAATCCACATATCATGCTCCAGTATTTCCAAGGAAAGTCCATTGGAATCAAGTAAAAACAGTGAAAAATAACATCTCGGTTGAACAACAAAAGAGAAAGAGCGAATAATAACCTTAAGCGGTTTCTTCCTGTGAAGCATGATCAATCCATATACAATAGCCAAGAGCACATAATTAAGAAAAGACTGTGAAGTTGGAGCATTGATTCCTACAAGACAAGTAAATAGATACAATCTTGGATCATACATACATATATATATAGAAAAATAGAGAAGTGTGAGAGAAGAAAGACCTTTTTTGGCGAGTTCGGAAGAGGAGAAGCCAGTGGAGGTAATGAGAAGAGAAAGAAACTGTCCCAGGCCAAGACCTACGAGAGTCTTCTTGGTCCAGAACTCCTTAAAACTCACCATCATCTCCCCACTGCCACTGCGATGGAAAACCTAATAATTGCTAATAAATGAATGATATAGGATGTTGACTGAAACTGACTCTGCCTTTAATCTTAAATAAGTAATGAATTGAGTGAATGAAACCCTTTTCCCTCTCCTTCTCCTTCTCCTTCTCCTTCTCCACTCCAGGCCGTTCAAGTTGGAATATGTCACATTAACTAATTATTTATTTATTTATTTATTACTTATTCCTTTTGCCTTTTCCAATTAATTAATCAGTTTATATTAGCTAATGATGATGATTGTTGACAGAAACAAGAATAGTACTATAATTCATGAAGTTTTGACTTTGTTCTTCTCGGGTGTCTCGATGCATTCTTATCATTTATTTTTCAATAAAACTTTAATCACTACTATGATATGAAGTCAATCCATAGATATTTTGATGAGGATGTCATATTTGGGGCTGGGGTCAACTTGTCCTTTGGTTTGCCTATGGGTTATCTTCATCTTCATCTTCATCTTCATCTTCATCTTCATCTTCATCTTCATCATCTCAATCTCATTCACAAAACCTCTTCTTTTCATGCACTTTTTGCTACCTTCTGTATTATATCCAATTAATTAAGAATCCACATCTTATTATGCTCTCTTTTATTCCTCTACTCTATTAGTGGTCCATGCTGTGAATAGGACTGATCCAACCCAATTTCTAAATTATTAAAACAGCTGTTTAAGCAATATTGTCAATCATTTTTTTAGGGTTTTGACTTCTGCTAATTATTTTAATTTGGAGATTTTATGAGAATTATACGAAGTATATTTTGTGATAATATCGGACAAATATTATCATGATTTATTAGAAGTATGGAACCTAGGATTAAGGAAAGATTTGATTTTTGAATTAAAGATATTTTATTTGAAAATAATCTTTTCGTGATATTTATGGAAAGATTCAAATATTGAACCGAGATATTATTGGAATATTTCCCTGATTTATTTAAAGGGATTATTCGGTTCATTGAAGATTAACTGAAATCAATTTGTCAAGAAGTCGTGTTTTACAAGAAGAGTTTCAGTTCTTTACACGTCCATTCATGACGATTTAGCAAGTCAATGATTTTATGAAGGAACGGCGTTTTGCAATCAAGAAGTTTTATTCGTATTGCTTGCTTGTTTGAGTAACAAGATTTCCTACTTTCTTTAGGGAGGTAGAGGGAACAAGAAGTGACTTGTTTCTAGGTTTCACTGAAAGTTTACAATCACCGGTGACAGTATTTAGGAGGGTAGTCCAAATCTGTATAAACCCGATTAGTGCTTGTAATCTTGATGTTTATAGTGAAACATTGTTAAATCTGGGCGAGGCCTCGCAGACGTAGGTGTGAGCAGCGAACTGAGTGAACATTATGTTGTGTCATTTATTTTCAGTACTGCATTCATACTTGCATACGTGTGCTAACTGGTGTTCCAGAACAATCTATTCTAACACTTCACTGACCAGACACTTTCAACTGGTATTAGAGCCGGTGCACCGACCGATTCTTGGTGTGATTCTGGACGTCTGGTCAACATGAACACTACCGAAGAAGAATACAGTGACAGTGAAGATGAATTCACGGAGGAACAACTACTGGGTACTTATAAAATTATGCTTGAAAAGTGGGAGATAGTTTGTAAAGTCAATAAAGATCAAAGGATGCAAATTGATCAACTTAAAAGGGAGAAGAAAACTCTAGAAGAACACATGAATGAGTACAAAGATCTTTCAGATGCTCAAACAGAAAAATTAAGAAACACTGAAGCGGAATTGGCTGAATCCAAAAATGCTTTAAACTGGCTAGGCACGGGAAGTGAAAAGTTGACTGAAATATTAACCAAGGGAAAAAGGAGCAGTGACCTACATGAACTTGGTTATGCTAGTGGGAAAAATACTTCAAAAACTGTATTTGTGAAGGAAAGACTGAACAAACGAAGTGTTTCTCACAAGAAAGCAAAGGTACAAAAGAAGATCTGTTATTACTGTGGTGTTTTAGGACACATCAGACCTAAGTGCTACAGATTTCTGTTTGAACTGAGAAATAAGAATACTTCTGTTACTCCAAGGAACACTTCCAAAAATATCTGGGTAAGAAAGGATTCTCATAGACTTTTTGCTGCTAACTCATCTTTAAAAGGTAGCACAGAAGGTGTTTGGTATTTTGACAGTGGGTGTTCGAACATATGACTGGAGAAAAGAAGTTTCTTAAGAATGTTCAAAATTGTAGAGATGGTTTGGTTACTTTTGGGAACGGGAAAAAGGGACAGATCATTGGAAATGTTACTCTTAATGTTGCAGGTCTTCCGAAACTAAAATATGTTCTCTTAGTAGAAGACTTGAAAGAAAACTTAATCAGCATCAGTCAATTGTGTGACTTGAATCTTCAAGTCAATTTCACAATATACACCTGCAGTGTGATGAATCGAGAAGAAAAGCAGATCATGGAAGGAATTCAATCAATTGATAACTGTTACAAGCTAGTAGTTGAAGAAAATTGTCAAAAGTCAACAAATGATGATCTTGATCTATGGCATCACCGACTAGGACACATCAACTACAGAGGACTGCATAAGTTGGAGAAATATGGAGTGGTAACAGGTCTGCCAAAACTCGGATGGGGAAACAGATCCGGGTGACACACAAAGTGGTGCAACACATTACTACTTATCGTCCTTTAGAGCTCCTTCACATGGACCTGATGGGACCAATGAAAACCGAAAGTTTTGGAGGTAAGTCATATGTTTTTGTCTGCGTAGATGACTATTCCATATTTACATGGGTAGACTTTCTTAAAGAAAAATTTGAGGCTTTTAAAGTGTTCAAGAAACTGTGTGTCCGATTGATGAATGAGAAGGGAGAAAAAGTCAGAAAAGTTTGCAGAATACGAAGTGACCACGGGAGAGAATTTGATAATGCAAAATTTTCAGATTTTTGTGATGAATGGGGTATTGCCCATGAATTCTCTGCTCCTAAAACACTGCAGCAGAATGATGTTATTGAAAGAAAGAATCGAACACTGCAGGAGATAGCAAGAATTATGAAAAACTCCAAGGGTCTAACACACAAGTTATGGGCTGAGTCAATAAACACAACGTGCTATATTGCAAATAGAGTGTTGCTACGTCCTAAAACCAAGGTCACTCCATATGAGATCTGGAAATGAAGAAAGCCAAGTGTGAGCTATTTTCGTGAGTTTGGAGCAACCTGCTATATTTTAAGAGACACAGAATACAGAAGCAAGCTGGATCCTAAAAGCGATGAGACAATCTTTGTGGGATATTATATAAACAGTCGTGCATACAGGATTTTTCAACAAAAGGACTCACACAATTGTTGAATTAATCAATGTAGTACTCAATGAATCTCTCAGAAGACAGAATGATGATAATGCAAGTGGTGAAGTACAAGAGGCAGTTAATGAAGAAAGGAGTAAAGAAGCTGTAGTTGAGACACCTGAAGATAGTGTTACAACAACTTCAGAAGAAACAGTAAACAGAACAACATGATGAACACACTTTCCACCCAGAACCTTCAGCAAGGGTCAAAAAGAATCACTCCTTAGATGATGTTATTGGAAGAATCGATGAAGGAATCAAAGTTAGAGACAAACCTAGACCTAACTATGGAGACATGGTGAGATTTGCCAACTACACATCAAAGGTGGAACCAAAAAAGGTAGATGATGCACTCAAGGATGAAT
>JAYMTB010000572.1:0-13587 GCA_036897585.1 Francoa sonchifolia | reverse complement strand
TACCCCCACATGATATAACATTACAAGAGCACCAAATACAGAATTCCCCCAACTTCAATACCAGATCACACAATTGAACAGAAGCCAGCCACCAAACACGAAAACAGACAACTCAGACAATAAATCCTCTCCTCACCTCCTTCAAAAGGAACTCAATGATAATCTTGCGAAAACCTAAACATATAACAGATCAAATATCCAACATAACCTCCATAAACAATTTTCCATAGCAAACACCTCCAAATCTAACAAATCATCCAGATCCGACATCTCCTAGCTCACTAACTCATCTCCATACAAAATTAGAAACAAATTTCCAATAAATCAACATATTTCGAAAAAAAACCTAACAAAAACAAAAATCAGACAAATTAACATTCATCAATCGGTAAATTAAAACACCTCACACAAAGTAACACATCAGAATCATAATTTCTCGGAAAACTAACAGAAAAAATCAGAAAAACTTACAGCTGGGAAACGCGTATCGAGCTTCTTCCTCATGGTATCAGATTTCGTAAAATTAAACAAAAATTACATCAAAATTGACAATAAACACACCAGCAGATCACAGATTTCTCAGAACAAAATCATTTCCTCTCATGATTTCATAAAAAATCAACCAAATCCATCTCCGATCCGATCCGAACGCGCTAAATCTCAGAAAACCGAGCTTTGTTTGTTTCAACGGAATATCCGTCCGGCCAAACTTTGACGAAATAAATTTATTTATTTATTTTATTTCAATTAAAGAGGATTAGCTTTGCTGTGACGCAACTTATAACACAAACAATAGAAATGTAACACGTGTGAGTAAATTACTCGTTTTTTATAATGATTGGTCAGTTGTTTTCCTATGTTTTATGCGGTAAACTGTTGCAGCAGATATTCAAACTCAGAATCTTAGCTCTGATATTATGTTGAACTACGGATTAATCCAAAAACTTAAGCTTTTAGATAATGGGCCAATATGTATATTTAACCGAACTATTTAATAATTAATAAACTAAAATTTTTAATTTTAATTTTAGTTATTTATTATTTATTATTCAGACCAATTTTATTTTCGAAAATAGGTTCGGAGTCAGGTTTAGGTTCGGAAATAGTTCACATTCAGGTATGGAGTCAGGTTCGGGAATGACTGGTTCGGAATTTGGTTCGGAATCAGGCACGGTTTAATTTTATGCTTTGATTTAAGTTCAGGAATAGGCAAAAGAGGTTCGGACTTTGGCTGGGAATTAGGCATGGAGCGAAGCTTGGTTTAAGGTTTGAACTCAGGCTCGGATATAGGCTTGTGCATGTCAGGCTCGGAATTAGGCTTACGCAGCCTTACCCTTGGTCTAACCTTGGGCTGAGGCTTATGTTTGGGCTCATTCTTGGGCTTACTACTGGGCTCCTTCTCGAGCTTACCCTTGATCTAAATCTTGGGCTAAGGCACATTATTAGGCTTACTGTTGGGCTCACTTTTGGGCTTACCATTGGGCTCACGAAGGAACAACGACCAACAACATTCCATAATTTGAACAGAATGACGCCGCCAATACGCACCGTATCGTTGGTTACAAATAACCTGCACTAAACCAACACTCTTCGCTCTCCATCTCACCACTTCCGCCATTATCAACTGTCAAAGATTCCTAGGGTTTTCATCAGTTCATCCTCATTTTTCGCGTCAACCAGAATCAGAATCTGATACTACTAATATCACAAGGTTTGGCTATATTGTGATTATGAATGAGTTCTTGGTTGATGCGATTTTCATGGAATTTCTTGGGTATATATGATTGTGAATCATGCCCGAGTTATACTTATAAGCATTGTGTTTGATTGATAGGTAGATAGGAGAGAGAAACACTCATAGTAAGATTCTAGAGATTTCATCAGATCATTCTCAGACTCGGAATCTGATACTACTGATTTCACAAGGTTTGGCTATGGAAATTATAATTATATTTGCACTGTATTTGTGTTTGTGATTGTAGTTTTGGTTAATTCCGTGGAATTTTTTAGTATAGAAGAACTTGAATCAGATTGTGGATCGTGCATAGTAAATATTAGGTGAATTGTGTTTGATTGCTAGAATTTTGTCATCGTTAGGAGAGAGGCATGCTTGGAGTGTTAATCAGATCATTTCTCTCCTCAAGTAGACTTGGAATCTAACACTACTGAAAAAATCACAAGGTTTGGCAATGGAAAATTATCTTTATCTTCGGAGTTGTGATTTAATTTTTGATGCTGTTTCTATAGAATTTCTTGTGCATATCAAACTTGAATCGGATAGTGGATTATGTGTGGTTTGTACTATATACATTGTGTTTCATTGCTTAGAATTTTGTCAGGAGAGAGACACACTCTTGGAGGTTATTTTTATATGTTTTTTAAGAACGTTTCTAGAGATTTAACTATAGATACCTTTTGATTCGAATTTTATGCAAGTCTTTTATGTGGTGATGTTTGAAAACTTGAATAATTATTACTAGTTGCTGAAATGGATGCTGAGGTAAAAAGATGTGAAGACGAAAGTAAGTGAACTAACAAGGAAGAAAAGAAAATAAGGGGAGCTTGTCTCCAATAAATGCACCCAGCAAGCGGTTTCCTTTATCTTTATCTACTAATCACACTTTTATATTGACCTCGTCGAGAAATCACTAGTCACCGCAGTGAGATTCGAATGAGACTACCATGTGTATAACTTCCACTTAAATCTTTAAGTCAACCCATTGATATTCATTGTAATTATGTTTGCAATTAATTTATTGGTTGATGTGATTTCCTTTGAATTTCTTGTTTACAAAACCTTGAGTTCAATTTTACTTTGTCAAATGCACGAAAAGTAATGTACTATATATAACATAGTTTTGGTAAATCACTTAGGTTGTTGTCAGGAAATGAGGGGCGATTACCTCAAGCTCAACAGGCAATACATACTCATCTCCCCTACACCTCCCATTCCCATATTTCATCTCCATCAACTGACCTGATTTTCAAAAAGTCATTCGGCAAAAAGGAGTCACACTCACATCTCACCCCAATTAACCAGGAATACAAACTCGACATCAAAATTACATGATCTGCAGTTTCTTTGACACCTAGCAATCGATGGTGTAGTGAACAGGGACATCATTCATACTTAAATAATGCAATGATGTGGACCATTGATTTTAACTGTTCCTATATTATAAAGTCTTTTTATTTCTTCTTCGATTTGGAACGAAACTCCGGTCATAGTAAATGACCCCTCGGCAAGAAGATGCTTCTGAGTGAAGGAAATATCTAGTGTTCCTCAGTTTGATCTGTTTGCTTACCCTATTACTAAATTTCTGATGATATTTTTGTGAAACTTTTTACCAATAAATAAGTAGATAATAATTTGATTTCATTAGTTTTACTCAATTTCTCTTAGTTTTGTAAGTTTCATGTTCTTTCTTGGATTTTTGCCAATTCATATTGACGAAATTTGGTTGTAGATTATTGACTACAGAATTCCATATTAATATGCTTGGGTTGTTTACCTTCAGTAGCATTACACAATATTCAGTTGTAATTGAATATGCGAAGACAAATACCTTCAAGTCAATCTGCTAGCCAGTCTCCAGCATGCCAACAGAATTTATTTGCAGAACATCCAAGATAACATTGCATTAGCTGGAGAACAAGGTCCTGGTAGTTTGTATGCCACAAGCCCTTCCGTTAGTGGTCTATCTCAGGCTGTCATGCCAAATATTGTTGTCGAGAATTGCAACTTGCAGAATATTCCTGGATTTTCTCAGAATTCAGTTGGAAATTCAGTCAGTCAAGGGAAAGCTTCAGATGCTTTTTATCAGAAGCGGAGTGATGGAAAACAACATTTACCAAAGGTTTTTGCTCGAACTAAACAGCTGGAATCTCTTAAGATACATGAAGATGCTCAATTACAGAAACTACTACCACATATATACAAGAAGTTAGAGGAGGAAACTGTCACACACACTCATATGAAAACTGACGAGGAGCTAGGACAACCACAAGAAAGGAAGCAGCAGGAGAAAAACCTCTTACCACCAATTCAACCGCAATATTCTCAGAATCTTTGGCAGAAGTTATCTTTTATGGGATGTTCTGAGGAAGAATGTACAGTACTCTCTCACCTCCAGCAGAATAAGCAGTCTTATGGAGAACAGTCAACCCAACATGTGCTTAAGAAACGTCCACGAAGACCACAGATTCCTGTTACTCATCAAAATAAAAACTTGGCACCAGAGCCGCAATCACAGCTGATGCAGCAAAACACAAGTGCTATAAGTGTATGGCCAGACCAGTTGATTGCACAACAAGAAAATTTCAATGACATGAAGCGACAGCTTTTACATCAGAAGAATTTGTTCCAACAAAATCCTTTACAAGAGGGTAAGTGATGAATTCTTGAAACTCAGCCAATGCATTACTAGACACAGTTACTCTTTAACTCCAACAACTTCCTGGATGTATCATCAACTACCTTTTTTCTTACTTGTGCAATTTCATGCTGTTTTACATGTTTGGCTTTCCAATTTTCCCTTCACATTGTTCTAAAAGGTTGTAGGTTTTATTCTACACACTTTTGAGTTTCTCCCCATATTCATCCAAGATACATAGTTGACTAATGAACATTCCTGTATATAATATTTATTTTTTCAGCTTCGAAATTGGACTTCCAATCTGTGGAAAGGAATACAAGCATAAGCATTTGTGATGAGGAGGTCTATCAAAAGGTATTTCCTTATGATTCCCTATTTGGTTAGATAGAATCCTCATTTCTTAAACTCACTTTTGTTCATGTATTAAAATTTCTTTAATAAGACTCGCATGCAAACATAGGAAAGTGGCAGGAGGAATTTCCTATAAAATATTGTATTTTACATAGCCACATTGAAAGCATTATCAATTCTATGGTTCTTAAGTGTTGATGAACCTGCGGACTGGTATCCGCATTTCATGTATCAGTATTAGTGCTTCATGCACACAGACAAACTTCTTTCTGATATAAATATTGTATCATAAGTATCTCTTATGTTCTTTCCACTTGCATCAATGTCTTCTTATTATCGATACACTTTAAGTTTAAATTGCCTCATTATATTATTCAACAGAAATGAATAAGGTCATTTTATTGATTACTTATTCTATTACAGCAATCGTTGCTATTAAACTGTAGTTACTAAAAATCTTGCAGGCTGAAAGTCTGAAAAGCGAGTATTTACCATCAATGTATCAGACTCGTCAAAATTTAACACTGCTGCTCCATCTACTTAAATTCAGTGCCCAAACTTACCAACGCAATACTTATTTTTTACCAAATGTTGATTCCTCCTAATTAGTTTTGTTTTCCTCTAGGTTGATTCTCTACCTCGAAAATTTAATGAGCAATAGTTAACTACTTTGCAAAGCATGTTTCTACTATTTCTCATATATTGTCTATGATATCCATTTTTATAAACATCTTGAGGTTTTGACTAATACTTTTCTTTTGTTGTTAATGAAAGGCAAGACAATTTTTCACATAAAGTGAAGTTAAAGCTAGACATGTTTCTTCTATGCCTACTTCAACCAATGTCATCTGCACAAATAGCAACTACTTGGGATCATTGTATCCGAGCAGTAATCTTGGAGTACTCGCTACAAAATGGCGGCGGAAACTTCACCTCAAAATATGGAAACGTGGGAGAATTGCACGAGTCTCGCTTGATCATCATAAGCATCCCTTCCGCACATTTCTTAATCGAAAGAGGCAATTAAGTAGGCATGCTATGCTCTTTAGGCTCTCTTTCTTTGTTGTCCAGCATTCTTTTGTTCGAATTATAGAACTTCTTGCATTGCTTGTGAACCCGAATTAGAAATTAGACACATTTAGAAGTCACAGTTTTAGGTACTTCATTTCAGCCTAGTCAGTTCAAACCATTTTTTTTATTCCAACTGAGGCTCTCACTCTGATTTTTTCTTGCGCAAAATTCAATAGATTTGATGTGAATGGTGTTTATGGAGAAAATGTTTTATTTCTCCAAAATATATATTATTACGTTTATTGGTAATAGTAAAATGAGTTAATGTTAAGAAATTTTAATCAATTTAATTTAATTATTAGTTTAACTGAATAAATAAATAAATCAATATAATTTCATTTCCTTGCCAACACAAACTTCTTCCCTGCCCAATTCTCTGTAAACCCAAACCCATCAATTTCCATGGTGCCGCCATCTCCCTCACCGCCATCAAACCCTCAATTGACCCAACAATTCCTCAGCTCCGTCCTCTCTCAACGCGGACCTTCCTCCCTCCCTTACTCCGAAGACACCAAATGGCTAATCCGTCAACATCTCCTCTCCCTAATCTCATCCTACCCTTCTCTCGAACCTAAGACCGCTACCTTCACTCACAACGATGGCCGCACCGTTAATCTCCTTCAGGCTGATGGAACTATTCCGATGGTGTTTCAAGGTGTGACTTATAATATTCCTGTGTTTGTTTGGCTTGTTGAATCGTACCCTCGTCATCCTCCTTGTGTTTATGTTAATCCTACTCGTGATATGGTTATTAAACGTCCTCATAATTATGTTAATCCTTCTGGTTTTGTTTCTGCTCCTTATTTGCAGAATTGGGTTTATCCTAGTTCTAATCTTGTTGATTTGATTCGTCAATTGAGTAGTGTTTTTGGCCGTGATCCTCCTCTTTACTCGCAGCGTAGACCTAACCCTAACCCTAGCCCTAATATTAGTCATCATCCTCCTAGTCAGAGTTTTTCCTCGGGTTCGTCAAATTTGGGATCTGATGTTGGATCTGTTGGGTATCCACCGCAGCCGGCGATTCCGCCAAGGGGGTATCCACCGTCTCCGTATGGGAGTGGCGGCGGTGGTGGTGGGGCAAGTACGGATGATCCAACGGAGGTGTTTAAGAGGAATGCGATTACAAAGCTTGTGGAGATGGCACATGGTGATATAGTTGGAATGAGGAAGGTGAAGGAAGTGGATGTGGAAGGGCTATTTAATGCTCAAGCAGTGTTGAGAGAACGAGAGGAAGGGCTTAATTATGGGTTAAAGGAGATGGGAGATGAGATGGAGGGTTTGGAGCAGCAATTGCAGATGGTTTTGATGAATTCTGATGTTTTGGAGGCATGGTTGAGGGAGAATGAGGGGAAAGTGGGAAGGTTAGGGAATTTGAATGCGGAAGATGCATTTGATTGTGTTGATTCTCTATCGAAACAAATGCTTGAATGTACATCTTCGGATTTGGCTATTGAAGATGTAGTTTACGCGTTGGATAAGGCAGCTCAAGAAGGGGCGATGCCCTTTGATCAGTACTTGAGGAGTGTAAGGTTGTTGTCACGAGAACAATTTTTCCATCGGGCTACTGCAACAAAAGTTAGGGCTGTACAAATGCAGCCTCATGTTGCCAGTATGGCTGCGAGGGCACCACGTTATGGATGAGCCACGGCCTGATTAAGGTCATATCTTGTGCTATATTGTTCCGACTCTTCTGGGGTTTTTTAAGAGTCGTGTATTTTAAGGTTAGATTCTTGTGGAAATTTGTCAATTTTGCCTTGCTTAGTTTTTATTAGTCCTACATTCACCAACGAATAGAAGATAAAATCATACGACCAATAATTACAGTTAGCTTGCTTTTGCGAGTAATTGGTTCAGTTGTTGCATTTCCTTTGTGAAGTTGTATTGAACGAAAATACGTTTTCTGCTGTTTATCTATTTTTGCTAATTGAATTTTATTTAAATGCGATATATTGGTGGACCGTTGCGTTGGTATGGTTGTATATAGATACATATTTTGTCGTCTAGGTTATTGTCGAAGTGGAGATTGCACTTGTTCTTGAAACATAATTTCGATTTTCTGATGTTCATTACCATGTGCAGCACTCATTACATGCTTTGGTATTATGCTGCTGATAGAATCATTAAGAATCTTGTTTCTTGCACATTTTGGTTTCTGATTAGTAAGGCCCCTTTTCTTGTTCTTGTAGTTGCAATAAAGTTTCGGGATTTTGTTTAGAAAATGTAAGGAAAAGATTTCGAGTATGCTGGCTGTAAGCATCATGGTGGTGATGCATTGATCAATCTAGTTTTTTTCGGAGGTTTGTAAGTAAGTTTTGTTAATGGGTGATGAAATGTTCTTACACTGCTACTTTCATTGTTGCCCTTTTATTGTTTCGATGTAGCTTCTGGTTATTAAGTCCCATTTTATACAGTTCCTTTTATAGACATGTTAATTGTTTTTGCCAATTTTCAAGTGAATGTGGAACAAAAAAGTGGAAAACATGGAAAAAGTTTTTTTTTTTTAGAAAGAAAATCATTTTTCGAATTAATTTGAAATTGAATTAATTTTTAATTTTTTTGTATTAAATTATTTTTTTTTATAAAAAATAAAATACAATATTTAAAATTTGATAATTCAAGATGATTAAAATTAATTGATTAACTACTCAAATATTATTTTATTTTAATAAAAATGATATTAAATATTTAACTATATTTATACCCTCCAAAATTATTTAATTTGAAACTACCTAAATTTTTTTTTTTTTGGGTAAAATTTTAAAAATTATATTAAAAATATCTAAAATTAATTTTTTCACAAATTAAAAAAAAAAAAAAAAAAATTCCATAGATATAGAGAGAGAGGGAAAGAAAGAATTCCAGAGCTCCATGAGAAAATGAGCTTCACTGCTCAAATCCTTAAGCCCACCACCGCCATTCCATCATCAAGACCCCATTCCTCTTCATCCTCACTTACCCACCACACCCTTTCTCAAAGAATCCACATCCCTTCCCATATCTACACTCACCCATCAGCAATTCTCCTTGAATTATGCACTTCCATTACCGAGCTTCATCAAATCATCCCTCTCGTGATTAAAAATGGTTTATGCGATGAACTTTTGTTCCAAACCAAGCTTGTTAGTTTGTTTTGTCAATACGGAAGCTTAATTGAAGCTGCAAGAGTTTTTGAACCGATTGAAGAGAAAGTTGATTCGCTTTATTATACAATGCTTAAAGGTTATGCAAGGAATTCATCGTTGGAAGATGCGGTGAGATTCTTTGTTAGAATGAGGTATGATGAGGTTAAACCTGTTGTTTATAATTTTACTTATATGTTGAAAGTTTGTGGTGATGATTCGAATATTAGGAGAGGGAAAGAGATTCATGGGCAGTTGATTACTAGTGGGAATGGGTCTAATGTGTTTGCTATGACTGGAGTTGTTAATATGTATGCGAAATGTAGGTTGGTTTATGAAGCATATAAGATGTTTGATAGAATGCCTGAAAGGGATTTGGTTTCATGGAATACGATTATTTCTGGGTATGCGCAGAATGGGTTTGCAAAGATAGCGTTGGAATTAGTAAGTCGGATGCAGGAGGAAGGTCAGAGGCCCGATCCGGTCACGATTGTGTCGATTCTGCCTGCTGCTGCTGATATGGGTTCTTTGAGAATTGGAAAGTTGATTCATGGATGTGTTGTAAGAGCTGGGTTTGAACGTATAAATATTTCGACTGCTCTTGTTGATATGTATTCGAAATGCAGGTCAGTGAGGACTGCTAGGTTAATTTTTGATGGGATGAAGGATAGGACTGTTGTTTCATGGAATTCTATGATTGATGGGTATGTTCAGGGTGACGACCCGGATCAAGCAATGGCCATTTTTCAGAAGATGTTGGATGAAGGAGTGGAACCGACCAATGTTACTATCATGGAAGCTTTACATGCTTGTGCTGATTTGGGTGATCTTGAGCGGGGCATGTTTGTTCATGGATTATCAGATCGGTTGGAACTTAGCGCTGATGTTTCAGTGAGGAACTCATTGATTTCAATGTACTCGAAGTGTAAAAGAGTGGACATTGCTGCTGATATATTTGAAAACTTGCAAGGTAAAACCCTTGTCTCTTGGAATGCCATGATATTAGGTTATGCACAAAATGGGCATGTAAATGAAACTTTACATTACTTTTGCAAGATGCAATCTCAAAATATAAAACCAGATTCATTTACTATGGTGAGTGTGATTCCTGCTCTTGCTGAGTTGTCAGTTACACGCCAGGCAAAGTGGATTCACGGTTTAGTCACAAGGACTAATTGGGACAAGAATGTTTTCGTAATGACTGCGCTTGTTGACATGTACGCAAAATGTGGAGCCATTGAAACTGCAAGAAAGCTTTTTGACATGATGGGTGATCGGCATGTGACAACATGGAATGCTATGATAGATGGATATGGAACACACGGGCTTGGAGAAGCCGCTGTAGATTTGTTCAGTGAAATGCAAAAAGGGACGATAAAGCCAAACGATGTAACATTTCTTTGTGTTCTATCTGCTTGCAGCCACTCAGGCTTGGTGGATATGGGGCTTGAGTGCTTCGCCAGCATGAAGCAGGACTATAACTTGGAGCCTGCAATGGATCACTATGGTGCTGTGGTTGATCTTCTTGGTCGAGCTGGCCGGCTCAACGAGGCTTGGGATTTCATACAAAAGATGCCTATTGAACCGGGAATTACTGTTTATGGTGCCATGTTGGGTGCCTGCAAAATTCATAAAAACGTTACTTTGGGGGAGAAGGCAGCAGACAAACTGTTTGAATTAAACCCGGATGAAGGTGGATATCATGTATTGCTCACTAATATATATGCCACAGCTTCAATGTGGGACAAAGTGGCTAAAGTTCGAACTACAATGGCGAATCAAGGGCTGCAGAAAACTCCCGGATGCAGTTTAGTAGATTTGAGAAACGAGATTCACACTTTTTACTCCGGTAGCACGAGCCATCCTCAATCCAAGAAGATTTATGCTTTTCTTGAGACACTAGGAGATGATATCAAAGCTGCTGGTTATGTGCCTGACACCAATTCAATTCACGACGTGGAAGATGATGTTAAGGAGCAATTACTCAATAGCCATAGTGAGAAGCTAGCTATTGCATTCGGACTTCTAAATACCAGTCCAGGTACAACTATACATATTCGAAAGAACTTACGAGTATGTGGTGATTGCCATAATGCAACTAAGTACATTTCACTTGTAACTGGCCGCGAAATCATAGTTCGGGATATGCACCGGTTCCATCATTTCAAGAATGGTGATTGTTCTTGTGGAGATTATTGGTGAACATTTTGGGAAAATAATGACATAACAACATAGTGCTGAGGAACTGAAGATCATTTTCAGGAAAAAAAAAACACATTGACTACGATGTATCATATTCTTTCATGCATATCGTAATAACACCACATAGTGATTTCCGTTTTACAGATTCTTTAGCCAATATTTTGGTGAGATGGATGCAAGAAAACACAAACACAAAGTTTCACAGTCGAACTGCTAATTTCCAGCCTAAAGACAAACTGAAACATGAAATCAAAGTGAAATTTTTTTGTATTGAAGTCATCTATAGTCGGTAAAAACATGTAAGTTCACAGCAGGGCCAAAAATTTCTAATATGTTAAATTGGCAGATCGAAAAAAGAACAAATTGAAGATCTTACACACCTACTGCTAGATTTACTCGAAAGAGGTAGCTCAGAAACCGGAAAAGTTCTCTACAGCACCGGTTTCTAGCCATATAAAGCTTTACCTGTGAACATAAGCTATCTATACATTACTCCTCCAAATTTCAACAAGATAGGGTTTCAGTTGTGTATAATAAACCACCAATGAAGCTTCACAATAGTGAGAAATTATATTCCAAAATAGTTACTAGGTTCAATCGCCCGTCATTTCCACCACCAGAACTGTCGAAACAAGTATATCCTTCGCATTCTGACATTGTAAGCCAGGAAGGCTCTGGCTTTGACAGGGTCAGCATTTAAGTACTCAAAAGCGTACATTTGTTTTGCCTCCTCTATGTCATCAATCTCCATCACGGCGTCTAATAGCTCTTGAGCATCAATAGGGGTTTTACTTCTATCCATTGCGTCAGCTAAGCGCCTCATGCTTGATGCCACTGCCAACATTGCATCCTGAAAAGCCTCCGAGTTACGATGCCGTTTTGAAATGTGTCTGAGAGGAGGTATTAAAGGAGGTTCTTGACTACCGTCTGGGATGTATTCTGGGGGTCCTGTATATGACTCTGTTCCATCTGTTTCACTTAGTTCTTCAGAACTCGGTGAAAAGAAGGAAACAGAATCTTCTTCACAATTCTTAAAGTCAGTTGCTTGACTTTCATCCTTCATCCTAGCCCAACGACTAGGGGCTTGATAATTTCCGCAAACAACTTTTAGTTCATCATACATCTCAATCTGCTTTCCTCGAAACCCTCTTGCATCAGGGTGTACCTATATGAAGATCACCAACATACAGGGTGCGAAAAAAATCAAGAAACAAGTTACAACTAAGAAAAAAGAAAATAGAAGGTAACATTTTACTCACTGCAATGTATCTCTTCCAGAGCTCATCACTGTCACACTCGATCATCTTTGTATTTGGATTCCAATGAAACCCATCTTGACTTAGCATATCCCTCATTATCTTATATCTTTTCTTTATTGTCTTAAGACGATTAACAACCTTTTGATTGTTCAAGTTCAGGTTAAAACGAGAATTAACAGCAATACAAGCAGCAGTGTATGCATTTTCATTGAAACATTTGTCAATTTTATTCCCAGTTCTTGCCTGAACAGCAAGGGCTTCAATTAGACACTTGTCCATTGCAATGGACCATACGACATTCCTCCCTTTATTCTTCATCTCTCGTCTACGTGCATGCAAGTCATATTGGTTCATTCCTTATTCAATTAAAAAACATATCAATACAGTGCCATTTAATAAGACGAAATACTATTTAACAAAAAAACTACATCAACATACTTCAAGTTTTAAACAGTCATACAAGTGCAATAGTGGTGTAACTCTGCCAACAGAAATCTCGAATGCCAATAATATACATGGTAAATACAGCTTCATCATGTGAAGAAAAGACAGATGAAGACCATGATTGAGAATATATTTGGCAAGTCTAACACATGGACACCAGAACAAGAAGAACCACAAATAAATACAATATTTTATTCCATTCTGAGTATACCACCCATACACACACACACAACCTAACATCTAGTAACCAGTTATGCTACAATGTATAAGTTTATAACATTCCAGAGAGTCAACAAGAAATGAAACATAGATCATTAATTAAACAAGTGCACCTCTGGAGTGCAGGGAGGGGGATGCCTAATCAACATTATCTAATTTGATGTTTGCAAGATGCCTCCAACACGAGATTCTCTGACTAATATTTAAAGAAAGTCATTTTTTTTAACTTAAGCAATCCCACAACATTTATGGTTCTCCATATATTACTAATGAAAAGTCCCAGGTAGCTGATAGATTAGTGTAATGCTAGCTAGTTGCATCATCTATATGCCTAATTATAGTTAAATAATCTACTAAAAAATTGTCAATACGTAAATAGAGCTCCTAAGTTTCTCACTGTTCCACATGTTCTACATTAAAACGATCTCCCAAGATGAAAACAAAGAATCAAATAATGTTACTCCCCAAATCTCAAGGAACTATGAAAGCGCCAGAAGCCCACGACTCAATAACACTAGTATAGTCCATAGCACACCAACCCCGAAC